>JAJJWW010018415.1:0-15503 GCA_023531295.1 Papaver armeniacum
AATAAACATTCATAATTGTTCATCTATTATCTTTTGAATGGATTAGTTAAACAAAATATAGTGAGGGGTGTATTGTGGGATTTCCTGCAACTACAGGTGTAGTTGTTTTATTCTTTCTGTTATGTTACTAGTAACACCACTAGGCTAGTCGTGGTTGTTTTGATCCTATTTCTTAGCTATTGTAAGGCTATATATAGCCATCTCTTTTCTATTGAATAACAAGAGGAATACAAAGTTTCCTATACATTCTTGTCTCTAGATTTGGTATCACGAGCCAGCTAGAGCTGGTTTGTCAGAAAAACAGTGTGAGTTTTCTTTTCAGAGTGTGAAAGATTTGTGAGTGTGATATGCAGCAGCTTTTCTTTGAGTGATTTGAGTGAAGAATGGCGACAAAAAGTACTTTTGTTCAACCATCAATTCCAAAGTTTGATGGGTTTTATGATCATTGGCCCATGTTGATGGAGAATTTTCTTAGATCAAAGGATTATTGGGGTATAGTAGAAGAAGGAATCCCAACTGTTGCACCAGGAGTGAAAGCTACAGAAGCTCAAGCAAGGACTACAATGATGCAAAACTGAAATATTTGAAAGCAAAGAATTATCTCTTTCGGGCTATCGATCGAACAATCCTACAGACTATTCTCGATACTGGATCAGCCAAAAGTATTTGGGATTCCATGAAGAAGAAGCATCAAGGAACTGATCGCGTACAACGTGCACAACTGCAAGCTCTCAAAAGGGATTTTGAGGTGCTACAGATGAAGGCAGGAGAGTCTGTGAATGGATATTTTTCGCGTACGTTAACCATTGTCAACAAGATGAGGCAACACAAGGGCAAGGTAAGCGATGAAGATGTAGTTGAGAATATTTTAAGATCGATGGCCCCTAATTTTGCCTATGTGGTTTGCTCAATTGAAGAGTCAAAAAATCTCAGTACTCTCACAATTGATAAGCTACAAAGCAACTTATTGGTTCATGAGCAGCGAATGAATGCACATGTTGACGAGGAGCAGGCATTGAAGGTTACATATGAAGAGTCTTCGAGAGGAAGGGGACGTGGTAGCTATCGAGGACGAGGCAGTGGCAGACATAACTATGACAAGTCTACAATCGAATGTTTTGGCTGTCATAAACTTGGGCATTTTCAGTATGAATGTCCAAAGAAACCATAAGAGAAGGCACACTATGTAGAAGCAGAAGAAGAAATGTTGATGATGTCCTATACAGATGAAGGGAAGACAAGTCAAGATGAAGTATGTATGTGGTACCTCAATTTGGGCTGCAGCAACCATATGCGTGGCAAGAAGGAGATGTTTTCAACTCTTGATGAAGGTTTCAGAGAAACAGTGAAGCTAGGCGACAACTCAAAGATGAAAGTGATGGGAAAAGTAAATGTTGTGATGATAGTGAATGGCATAACTCAAATCATCACTAGTGTGTTCTATGTTCCAAATTTGACGAACAATCTGTTAAGCATTGGGCAGCTAGCTGATAAGGGTTTGAAGATTGTTATAGAATAAGGAAAGCGCACACTATACCATGCTCGAAGGGGTTTAATTGTAGGGATTACAATGTCTTCAAATAGGATGTTCAAACTCTTTTCAAGTATAAAGAAGAAGGATGAGGTGTGCTTTTACATTCTTTGAAGATGTGGCTCAATTGTGGCATCGACGATATGGTCACTTGAATCGCAAATGACTGAGACTTCTTCAGCAAAAGGGAATGGTGAATGGCTTACCCTCACTTGGAGTCATGTCAAAAGTATGTGAAGTGTGTTTACTTGGCAAGCAACACAGACTCCCCTTTCTGAAAGAGACTACATGGAGAGCTACTGAAATCCTTCAACTTGTACATGCTAAAATATATGGCCCTATCAAGCCTATATCCAAGTGGAAAGAGCAACAATGGCATACAAAGGAAGGCAGCAGTGATTCATATACTCCACAGCAAAACGGAGTTTCCGAGAGGATGAATCGAACTATCATGAATATGGTTCGCAGTTTGCTCGTTGAGAAGCATATTCCTAAAACCTTTTGGGAAGAAGCTGTAAATTGGGCAATTCACGTAATGAATAGAAGTCCAACACTGGCTGAAAAGAATAACTCCAGAAGAAGCTTGGAGTGGTATTAAACCATCAGTTCACCACTTTCGAGTATTTGGTTGCATCTCTCATGCTAATGTACCTGACATCAGACGCATCAAATTAGATGACAAAAGCATCAAGTGTATATTAGTCGGAGTCAGTGAAGTGTCAAAGGCATATCAATCGTATGAACCTGTCTCTCAAAAGATCATAGTAAGTCGTGATGTCGTTTTTGAAGAAGATGAAAGCTGGCAGTGGAATAAGGAACATGAGAAAGCTGCTCTTATCGATTTAGAATGGGAAGATGATGACTCACTGTTGCAACTGGTGAGGCTACAACAGATGCGAGTGTGCCAACTGAAGAAGTGGATCAAACTGCTGCTGTCACAGACCAAGCTCAAGCTGACACACCAAGACGTAATGCTTCAGATTCTAGTGAGAGCTCTCCATCACCAGTTGTTCAAGCAAAAGAAAGAAGACAACCAGTATGGATGAGAGATTACACCAGTAGAGAGGGGCTTTCAGAGGAAGAACAAGATGATGATGCAGTTTTCTTTGCAATGATTGCTACCTCAACAGATCCGGTGTACTTTGAAGATGCTATAAAAAGTGCAGCATGGAGAACTGCAATGGATGCTGAAATTGCTGCTATCGAGAGAAATAACACTTGGGAGTTAACTGATTTACCGAATGGTGCAAAGAAGGTGAGAGTAAAATGGGTCTACAAAACAAAACTGAATGAACAAGGTGAAGTGGAGAAGCTTAAAGATTGTTTGGTTGCAAAGGGGTACACCCAAGAATATGGAGTGGATTACACTGAAGTGTTTGCACCTGTGGCTCGATTGGAAATAGTTCGTATGGTGATTTCTCTTGCTCCACAGAAAGAATGGGAGGTATTTCAGCTTGATGTTAAGTCTGCATTTCTTCATGGTGAGCTTAATGAAGAAGTTTTTTTTGCACAACCGCCTGGATACATGGTAGAAGGAGAAGAAGATAAAGTTTACAAGTTGAATAAGGATTTATATGGACTTAAACAAGCTCCACGAGCTTGGTACAGTCACATAGAGTCTTATCTTGCCACTAAAGGTTTTCAAAGATGTCCTTATGAACACACACTCTTTGTCAAAGTTGGAGATGAAGGTAAAATTCTCATTGTGTGTATCTATGTTGATGATCTCATATTTACTGGTAATGATGAGAAGTTGTTTGATAAGTTTAAGAACTCTATGATGCAAGAGTTTGATATGATAGACCTTGGAAAGATGAAATACTTCCTTGGTATAGAAGTGATGTAGAAATCTGAGGGTACTTTTATCTGTCAGAACAAGTACAAAGAAAAAATATTGGAGAAGTTTGGAATGACTGCTTGCAATGCAGTTCATAATCCAATTGTTCCTGGCTTTCAACTCATTAAATATGAGAATGGAACAAGGGTGGATAGTTGTCAGTACAAGCAGATGATTGGGAGTCTTATGTATTTGACAGCAACACAGCCTGATATTATGTTTGTGGTAAGTAGACTCATTAGATTCATGGATTGTCCAACAGAACTTCATTTTGGTGCAGCTAAGAGAGTGTTACGATACTTGAAATGAACCCATGATTATGGTATCCTATACAGAAGGGGAGGAGATATGTGTTTTGAGAGCTACACTGAAAGTGATTATGGTGGTGATTTGGACGATCGCAAAAGCACATCAGGCTATGCCTTCATGTTAAGTTCTGGTGTTGTGTCTTGGCTATCAAAGAAGCAATCTATCGTTACTCTATCTACAACTGAAGCTGAATTTGTTGCAGCTGTATCAGCCGCAACTCAGGAAATATGGTTAAGAAGGATTCTGGAGTATCTTCATCAGTCACAGAGTGGTGAGTGTACAACTATTCTCTGTGATAGCAGTTCTTCTATTGCTCTCTCAAGGAATACGGTTCTTCATGGTCGTAGCAAGCACATAGATGTTCGATTTCATTTTCTTCGTGATCTCACAAAAGATGGAGTTATCAAAATGGTTCACTGTCCTAGTCAAGATCAAGTTGCAGACATTATGACAAAGCCATTGAAGTTGAATGCTTTTGTTAGGCTTAGAGGTCTATTGGGGATTTGCTCTGCATTTGTTCTAAACCGAAATCCAATTTTCAGTTTAAAGGAGGAAATGTTGAAGTATCCAAACAAATAAATTAGTGGTTAGTCGAGTCTTTAGCAGTAACTCCTATTGTTTAGGGGTGTAGTTGTTTTATTCTTTCTGTTATGTTACCAGTAACACCACTAGGCTAGTCGTGGTTGTTTTGATCCTATTTCTTAGCTATTGTAAGGCTATATATAGCCATCTCTTTTCTATTGATGAATAACAAGAGGAAAACAGAGTTTCCTATACATTCTTGTCTCTAGATGAACTTGGGGAAATAACGCAATGAGAAATTGGTTTCTCAAATTCAGGGTTGGGTGTAATAAAACTGAGATGGTTGTAGGAGCAGAATATCGCAGCAAGGACATACTTGCGAAATCCTCACCAATGACACTTTGCGAGTGTCGCAGGTGATGACGCAATAGATAGTGGTGATAGAAATATGAAGAAAGCGCGAAGATCTTGCGAAAATTAGAGTGTCTGCCGAGACTTAACATTTATACTCTGCGAAATGACCAAGGTAAATCCGAAATTAAGGGAAATATTAGTTGTACATGAGTTGTCATCCACTATGTAAACACTATATAAAGAAGAGAGCGGGGAGAGAGAAGGGGGGATAATTTTGGTAAGAGAGAGAGAAAGATATTATTTCAGAGAGAGATATTTTGGAGAGAGATATTTTTAAGGAGAGATTTATTTTCTTTATCATCTTCTTCCCCTAAAATTAGATCTAGAGCTCTACAAAATATCCATTAATGGAGATTGTAAATCTAATTCTTATGTAACCTCAAAAATCATAGTGAAGAACCATGGATGTAGATCACATTGATCGAACCATGTAAAAAATCCTTCTGTCAATTTATATTCCTAGCTGTTGATGGGTGAAAACTACTCCTGCAGAATTTGGTAATTTGGGGTGTGGATGAGGAATGAATCTAAACCTTCAACAAATGCACTGCGCGGTGAGTGCTTGTAGATTCGAGATATCAATCTGTGCAAGTCCGGCCTAAACCAAGAAATGGCCGTTCCAGACTTGTTTCGGTCACAAAGTGAAGGAGATGGGGTTGATCTTAGGGAGGGAAGCGAAGAAGGTGTTGAGATTGTGAAGGTGTTGGCTTGCTTATGACTTGTAACAGAAAAATGAACAAGCTTACGGTTGATGCAAGCAGGCTCTGAGTGTTTGAATACGGTTTTTGTATTAACACTTGGTTTTCGTAAATCTCGAACTTGTGTTGTTCTCCGTTATTCCTTGTTGTTGGAAATAGGGCGGAGAACCTATTTATACAAGTCATTGAGCCTCATTCACGTTTCTCGTGGGAAGTGGAGGTAGTGGAATGATGGAGTAGTGGAGTTGTGTGTCGGTGATACACGACCGGTCTTGCCCACTTCTCATGTTCATCTCTAACCGCCCATGACTTCCTAACACGTTCTTGTGATGGCGCGTTGCACGCTGCACGCTGTAAACCGCCGAGACCAATACCCCAGTATGTATCCCCCAGTTTGTGACATGATTGATATCAGAATGTGGATCATGGATCCACGAAAGATAGCATGTAATCTTTGAATTGAATAACTGCGTTATTGAAAGTCGATACTTGTGAAGTACCGTGTGTATTTTATGCAGTCTTTGCATTACGGTGTGGTACGGTGATGGGTAATGACTCCTCACTAACCAAATAACTCTGACCAGGGTTGTATAACCAAGCTGGTGAGGTCGGACGGACGAGGATGATGTTTGAGATACTCATCTGCGGACCAGTTGATGAAATTAGGGTTTTAAAGAGGTGCGCAAGCATCACTCTTTAGCTTGGTCGAAACCAAGCATGGGAAGGGTTTTGAAGAGGACCGGCCCAGGGCATGTGTGTAGACAACACGCCGGTGTGCACGTCCATACTTCACTTTCCCAAGAAGGCGCGATCTAAGCCACTCAATTCGACCGGTAAAGTTGAGTGGTTGAGATCGATTTGCGATAGGAGTTTGATGCCGCAAGGAGTCGCGCACCATACCCTTTTAGGCGTGTTTTCCAAGATGACCGACTTGGTCGGTCTTGGCCGGTTGGTTTGGCGTGAAGATGGTAGGCTGATGTTCACGCCCATGTCTCACCGTCCCATGAAAACGTGATCTAAGCCACCCAATTCGTCCGGTGAAGTTGAGTGGTCGAGATCGATTTGCAATTTGGGAAGTGTAACCACGCATGTTTGAGCGGGCGTTTTGGATTGGCCAGGCATGATATGCCTTGGCCGACCGCATGAGGAGGTAGACGGGCTCACGGTGGTCATGCTGGTGTGACCGACCCTTGCTCAATCTAATCTGTGACCCTCCATTCGTGCCGGAGAAGATGGACTCGCGTGATGGCTTGAACCCTAATTTTGGCTTGCAAAGCCGTGTGACCATGCTCTTTCAAAGCGGACGAATTTGTTGTAACCAATCATGGTTGGTTTTGACCGACCGGTCATGTATGTAGGCGGTCACATGGTGATTGTGTCGACATGCTCCGGCCCTTTGAGTCTACATCTACACCCTTCATCTATACCTGCGAAGATGGATGGTTGAGACCGTTTTGCGGCACATGTAATATGCCGCAAACCCTAATTTAGGGTTTTCCGTCCATAATGCTTGGTATGGACGGTTTCTTGGCAAGCGAAGGCCAATGGTCGACCATGCGGGGTCGGGTGTGTATTCCATACCTGCTTGGGGGTGATGGAATTGATGCGGGGTCATCCAATCATGCTTGTGGAGTTGGATGGTCGCGATCGAATCATATCCAGGACCGATATGGTCAGTGCTGGATGCTCAATCGAGCTAGTATAACACACCGAGAGGGGCTCAATCGGGCTAGTATAACACACCGAGAGGGCTCGGGCTAGTATAACACACCGAGAATCGGCTGTGACGGTATCTCGTACATGGTTTCATTATAGTGCTTGGAGGTTCGTGTTACTCAGAAGAGTAACACTCGGTCGTCATGCCACACCGATAATGAGTACCGGAAATACAAGGCTGATATGAAATTCACAGGAAGGGATTGTTGCTACATGCTCCAACCTGGGAGGAATTTCATGTATTCACGAGAATGGGATTGTTGCTACATGCTCCATTCTTGGTGAATTAAGTGAGGAGTATCCGTCACTTATAAACGGCTTTATCTTTTACAAGACGTCGGCGCATGATTTTTCCTCGGGTTACTTACAAATTTAACCTTAAACGAAAATCCACCATCAACATTAAGTCCCCGCCTAGCACATAATGGTTACATTATTGTGTGGTAGGCATGAGATGGTGACATACGAAATGACCAAGCTGGAGTGAATACATATTTCTTAGGATAGCTTCACATTGTCGCGTTTCCACAGGCGGGTTGGTCGTGATTAAGGATGCGAAGGAAGCAGGACTTGATCCATGAGTCGCTTTGGTTCCTCCCGTACATGTATGAGTTCGGCCGCTAGCTCCTTGGTGTTTGAGTCGGGGATAGATTCCTCTTCTAGGATTTAGGGCGTGGGTGCTTGCACATTGCCGGTTGAATTGTTGTGTCCAGATGCTCTTAGGTTCTTGATCGGGGCTCAAAAGAAATCCCGACTTAGTCGGCGTTGAATCCCCTCATATATCGGGCGCCGTAATCGTTTTAGGGTTTCCTCAGTATTTATGCGGTGAAGAGATTTTTGATCCGTTTTTAAAGTAGAGCTTCCTTGCAAAAACTCTATTTCCCATCATGTCTAACAACAAGTGGATCATCTTCTTCATACCATCCAGATCTCCCGTTAAACGTGTACGACCCGCCCCGAGCTTCATGATCAGTCCCCCGTTCGTGTTCTTCGAGTCAAGAAGATCATACCGGTTTGTCTCTTCCTTCTTTTCTGAAACATTGTTTGTTCTTCATAACGGTCAGGTGAATAATCCCTTCATTCTTGCAGAGATACCCTACCGGAACATGTGTGACGGTCATTGACGATGATGACTTAACCATTCCTCTTCCTTCAAACTCAAACACGCCTACCGGTCATTGACGATGATGACTTAACCATTCCTCTTCCTTCAAACTCAAACACGCCTACCCCTGCGAACCTCGAAGACGCTGACCTGGGTGTCTTATCTTATGAATATCCAAATGCAGGTCTTTCATTCGATGTTCGCATGAAATGCTTATCCTCCAGCTACCAAGATGTCGGTGGATTCTTGGTGCGGAAGGAGTTTGTGCCTTTGTACACCAAGTTGTGGAGGAAGTACGGTCATATCGCAACCGGGGAACATGGTCCGACATTGTTCCTACGCTTTGGTTCCGTGATAAATTGCCTTCTTCCCATGATTCTTTGAGATGGAGAGTATTTCTATCCGCAATGTTCTTTGAATCAAATCTCGAAAAGTGGGAGAATATGGTATCTACCTGTGAATCCATGAAGTTCAACGTGGGCTGGTTGCGACAACGTCTTGATGTCATCAAGGTCGATCGAGTTGGTATCCTCGCAAATGTTGTTCCTGCTATGAAAGCTATCTTGGAAGAGGAGAAAGCTCGGCGCGAGAATCGAGAAGGTGGAGCAGCATGCGGGACTTGAAGAAAAGAACGGAGAGATATCAAGCTAGGCTGAGATGATGCTCTCAAGGAATTATAATCTTCTAGATGGCCTCTTCTAAGTTTGTACTCCCTTATTGTTAATGACGTTTATGTCAAGAGTCTTGAACATCTTTGCGGAATAAATTGCATTGGTTTTTGATTGGTGAAACAGGTTTTCATTGACACATCTCTCGAATATAGTTGATGATTCAAACATGTAATGAAAATAAATGCCTGTATTGTTGACACAAATGCGAGATAATGGTCGGGTGTAATATGCCTTGAGACACTTTCCATTGATGACTGCTTCAAGCTTGCCTCCGTCTACCTTAATGATCTTGTAGTAGCCCAGTCTGTAAGCCTTGGTGACTGCGTAGGGACCTTCCCATTTTGGTGAGAATTTTGGTGCGGACATGTCTTGTTGGATGTGTTTGGTCATTTTCAAAACCAAATCTCCCACCTTGAAAACGCGTGGTTTCACAATTTTGTTGTATGCCCCGGGAAATTCGATTCCTGTACACCTGAGCGCGTTCTTCCGCTTTATTCCTTCTAAAATCCAGAGTGTCTAACTCCGCTATTCTAGAGTCAGAGACTTTAGCCTCGTTCCAATGGATCCCGGTTGTTGTTGCAATCCTAGCTGATGGGATTCTGATCTCTGCTGGGAGAATTGCATCCGCTCCGTAGACAAGTGAGTATGGCGAAACCCCAATGGAGCTTCTGGGCGACGTACGGTATGCCCATAGTGCCATTGGTAACCGATCATGCCATTCCTCGGGATTGTCGTGTACCGTTCGACTGATGATCCGGATCAATGTCTTGTTGGTACTCTCAGCTTGCCCGTTCCCTTGAGGATAGTAGACGGTGGAGAAGACCTGTTTAATGCCGTACTCCTCCAGTAACTCCCGTACCTTTCCTTGTGAGAGTGAGCTGTTGAGCTCTCGAATGATCGGAGTTCGCCAATCGTCGGTCTTGGTGTCTTTGTATTGTGATAGCCATGTCGATTCTATGGTTCTCCTCTTTACCGTCAAAGTTTCTTCCGCCCCTTCGAACTTGACTTGGAAGCCAATGTTGCTAGGCAATCGGCGTGTTTGTTGTTTGCCGCGACTAACATGGGTTATGGTTGCATCGGCAAAGTAGTTTAGTAACCTCTGTGCTTCCGATCGGACGGGGCCGGTGTTACTTCTTTCAATGCGTATACTCCGTTCATTTGATTCAAGAACTTGGAGTCACCACTTATCTCCAGCGTGTGACTCCCGCTTGTTTAGCTATTGAAAGCCCTATGAGGAAAGCTTCATATTCGCGAGAGTTGTTGGTGCATTCGAAGTCTAACTTGAAGGAGTGTGAAAATACTTCTCCGGGGTTGGAGAGACTAACACCACGCCTGATCCTCCAGATGTCGCTAGGGTAGCGGAGCCGTCAAAATACAAAAGCCACACTTCTTCTTCCCGAATAGAGATGTTCGGGAATTCTCGGGGAGTTCTTCATGTAGTCCGTAGTACCTTCTCCGGGAAATGCCGCGGTAAGTCCGCATTTGCTTGACCCTTGATAGCTCTAGGCGATGCGCACGTTATGTCTAGCTCGACATTTGGAGAAGCCATTTTCCGTCCTCCCGTCAGGACCGGCTTTGAAAAGAAAGAACTGCGGGGATCGGATTTAGACACGAGTATCACCCCGTTGAATAGTAGGTAATGCCTAAACTTCGAATGGAATGGATTAAAGCTAAACACGCTTTTTCCGCTCCGGGATATCGGAGTTCAAGCATCTCTCAATATTAATTTGAAATAGTATATGGGACGTTCGATTCCCTCGTCGTCTTCTGAGCGGAGTAAAGCCCCTACGGCGGCGTCATCAAGGCGGTGTAGAGGACCAATGGTTTCCCTTGTACAGGAGATTTCATGACGGTTGGAGATGATAGTATTCGTTGGACTTTCCGTCAAAGCTTCTGTTGGGTTGCGGTCCAAACAAAGTCGGCTCCCTTCTTGACAAAGGGGTGAATGAAGCGGTAAGTTGGGGCTAAACCAGGTATGAAACGTCGAATGTAGTTTACCTTGCCCATGAAACTCGGGAGCTCTTTCACGGTCGGGGAGGCGGCATTGTGAGGATAGCTCCGAGTCTTGGACGGGTCTACTTTTATTCCTTCTGCGGTCACTTGGAATCCAGAAATTTACCCGAGGAGACACCGAAAGCGCATTTTAAAGGATTCATCTTTAACTTGTATTCCCGACACCTCTCAAATACTTGCCGTAAGACGTTGGTGTGATCGGCTCGAGCCTTTGACTTGACCACAATATCATCCACATAGTCTTCTACTTGTTTATGCATCATGTCGTGGAAGATTGCCGTCATAGCACGTTGGTATGTTGCGTCGACATTCTTTAAACCGAATGGCATAACGGTATAGTAGAAATTGCCAAGAGGGGTTCGGAAAGATGTCTTACTTGCATCATGCTCATACATCCTTATTTGATTGTAGCCGTTGTAGCCATCCATAAAGGAAAACATGCCGTGTCCGCTAGTGGCGTCTACTAACATGTCGATGTTAAGGGGGAAAGTCGTCCTGGGGAAGCACTTGTTCAAGTCTCGAAATCCACGCAAAGATCGAATCCGTCCGTTTTTCTTTTTGGGACCACATTGGCTAACCAGGTCGGATGATGAATGGGTCCGATGAAGCCACCCGCCTAGCGACAAGAATCTCATTCTTGATTTGTTCTTCTACCTCATGTCCTGAATTGCCTCGGAGATTGCTTGATTGGCTTGGATCCGTGCATGACGTAAGTGATGGGTGACCAATTTTCATCTAGACAGGGCATTTCTTCGTATGTCCAGTAACACATCTTGGTATTCCTTGAGTAGTTGAACAAGGCTTGTACGTTCGTCTGTGGATGTAGTCGAACTGATAGAGATCGGCCTGGAGATTCATCACCCGATGTTAACAATCTCGAGCTCGTCGGTCGTGGAATTGGTTCCGTCTTGTAGTCGCCGCGGGGGCGTCCAATACCTCTTCTTTCATTCCTCGTCCTTGCAGCATCCAATTGGGCGGAGAGACTGGATGGTCTCTCGCTAATTGCTAACAATGCGCCGGTATATTGTCTTCCCTTCGATCACGGCTTGCCTCGAAAGAGCGCTCCTTTTGGCGTGAGGATGGGCTGAAGTTTCACCGGTTGGAGATGGATGTCTCGTCGGAGAGAGTGTGTCGTGGTGTTTGGCCCCAGCCGATGTAAGTCGGTCTTCCTCCCGGATTGAAGCCCACGTGGGTAGTGGAGTGCACATGATTTTGTCGGACTTTCCTGGCATGAGCATCTTTGACTTCGAAACAGCTCCACTCCACATATTGGCGCGTACGGAGACAATGATGCGGGAATACGGACGACCTCCTCATTTAGCACGGTCTTCGAGCACCGTGATACGTTGAAGGAATGACCTTGTTGTGGTGAAGCCACGGTCTCCCCAAATATCATGTGGTAATCCTAGCTCCTTTTCTATGACTTCAAACTTTGCTCGTGGCGAACAGGTCCTACCGATAAATTCAAATTGACGTACCCGTATGCTTGGTTTGATTCCTTCGAAGTCCGTCATCGTGGTGGGCTGTCGTACAATCTTGCATGGGCGACCTTGGTTGTCTTGAGGGTCTTGAGAGTAATTACGTTCGAAGATGCTCCGTGTCGACGAGGGCCCTCGGAACTCGAACCCTTGATGTGTGCGGTAACATGTAGGGCTCTGTTGTGACCTTCCTCTGCCATCATGT
This sequence comes from Papaver armeniacum, assembly GCA_023531295.1. NCBI lineage: Eukaryota > Viridiplantae > Streptophyta > Magnoliopsida > Ranunculales > Papaveraceae > Papaver > Papaver armeniacum. Next base: position 12,500 of record JAJJWW010018415.1, read on the forward strand.
CATCTTATGTGGAACGTAACATTGTTTATAGATGTTTCCGACGCAGCTTGAGACTCTGGACGAGAAGGAGCAAGGTGTGCGCCCGAGCTATTTTATTGACTGACAGAAACGTCTCTCGCCCATTGATCTTTTGAGAGGTGTAAGAGTTCACACAAGTCTTCCACTAGAGACACAGCTTGACCGATCTGGCCTCGGTTCGTAGTAAAACCGTTGATCCGAGGGGAACTAGTCCCCCGGTGTAAAGGTCTACGCACGCTCATTTCCGACGTCATCTTGATGAGGAGGTCAAGTATGTCGTTTCGCTTCTTTGATCAGCTCCATGTTCCTCGGCCCGAGTCTCAAGTATCCGAGCCAACTCGCTCATAGTTGGGATTCCTCTGTTGCGCCGGTCAGATGCGCCGTTGGGAAGAGAGGCATCCTCGTTGGAGGAACCTGACCGGGATTTGGATTTGTTGAGGAAGTCCTAAGACCAACCATCTCGGAATTTAGCCAAACAGGATTGGGTATTGAAGAAATTGATTTCACAACCGAGAGATTAATCTCCCACTGTGGTCGCCAATTGTTGATGGGTGAAAACTACTCCTGCAGAATTTGGTAATTTGGGGTGTGGATGAGGAATGAATCTAAACCTTCAACAAATGCCTTTGCGCGGTGAGTGCTTGTAGATTCGAGAGATCAATCTGTGCAAGTCCGGCCTAAACCAAGAAATGGACGTTCCCAGACTTGTTTTTAGGTCACAAAGTGAAGGAGATGGGGTTGATCTTAGGGAGGGAAGCGAAGAAGGTGTTGAGATTGTGAAGGTGTTGGCTTGCTTATGACTTGTAAATGAGGAAAAATAAACAAGCTACGGTTGATGCAAGCGGGCTCTGAGTGTTTGAATACGGTTTTTGTATTAACACTTGGTTTCGTCGTCTCGAACTTGTGTTGTTCTCCGTTATTCCTTGTTGTTGGAAATAGGGAGGAGAACCTATTTATACAAGTCATTAAGCCTCATTCACGTTTCGTGGGAAGTGGAGGTAGTGGAATGATGGAGTAGTGGAGTTGTATGTCGGTGATACACCGACAGTCTTGCCCACTTCTCTGTTCATCTCTAACCGCCCATGACTTCCTAACACGTTCTTGTGATGGCGCGTTGCACGCCGCACGCATTGTAAACCGCTGCACAATACCCGGTATGTATCCCCAGTTTGTGACATGATTGATAACGGAATGTGGATCGTGGATCCACGAAAGATAGCATGTAATGCTTGAATTGAATAATTGCGTTATTGGAAAGTCGATACTTGTGAAGTACCGTGTGTATTTTATGCGTCTTCGTATTACGGTATGTGGTACAAGTGATGGGTAATGACTCTCACTAACCAAATAACTCGACAGGTTGTATAACCAAAGTTGGTGAGGCCTGACGGACGGGGGATGATGTTTGAGATACTCATCCACACCGTTGATGAAATTAGGTTTTTAAAGAGGTGCGCAAGCATCACTCTTTACTTGGTCGAAACCAAGCATGGGAAGGGTTTTGAAGAGGACCGACCAGGGCATGTGTGTAGACAACACGCCGGTGTGCACGTCCATACTTCACTTTCCCAAGAAGGCGCGATCTAAGCCACTCAACCCGACCGGTAAAGTTGAGTGGTTGAGATCGATTTGCGATAGGAGTTTGATGCCGCAAGGAGTCGCGCACCATACCCTTTTTAGGCGTGTTTTCCAAGATGACCTGACTTGGTCGGTCTTGGCCGGTTGGTTTGGCGTGAAGATGGTAGGCTGATGTTCACGCCCATGTCTCACCGTCCCATGAAAACGTGATCTAAGCCACCCAATTCGTCCTAGGGTGAAGTTGAGTGGTCGAGATCGATTTGCAATTTGGGAAGTGTAACCACGCATGTTTGAGCGGGCGTTTTGGATTGGCCGGGCATGATATGCCTTGGCCGACCGCATGAGGAGGTAGACGGGCTCACGTTGGTCATCCGGGTGTGACCGACCCTTGCTCAATCTAATCGCTGACCCTCCATTCGTTAGGAGAAGATGGACGCGCGTGATGGCTTGAACCCTAATTTTGGCTTGCAAAAAGCCGTGCGACCATGCTCTTCGGGCGGACAAATTTGTTGTAACCAATCATGGTTGGTTTTGACCGACTGGTCATGTATGTAGGCGGTCACATGGTGATTGTGTCGACATGCTCGGGCCCTTTGAGTCTACATCTACACCCTCCATCTATACCGCGAAGATGGATGGTTGAGACTGATTTTGCGGCACATGTAATATGCCGCAAACCCTAATTTAGTTTTTCCGTCCATAATGCTTAGTATGGACGGTTTCTGGCAAGCGAAGGCCAATGGTCGACCATGCGGGTCGGGCTGTGTGTATTCCATACCCGCAGGGGTGATGGAATTGACTGGGGTCATCCAATCATGCTTGTGGAGTTGGATGGCTGCGATCGAGATCATATCCGGACCGATATGGTCGGTGGTAGGATGCTCAATCGGGCTAGTATAACACAGAGAGGGGCTCAATCGGGCTAGTATAACACACCGAGAGGGCTCGGGCTAGTATAACACACCGAGAATCGGCACATGCGGGTATCTCGTACATGGTTTCATTATAGTGCTTGGAGGTTCGGTGTTACTCTGTGAAGAGTAACACTCTGCCGTCATGCCACACCGATAATGAGTACTCGGAAATACAAGGCCGATATGAAATTCACGGGAAGGGATTGTTGCTACATGCTCCAACCTCGGAGGAATTTCATGTATTCACGAAATGGGATTGTTGCTACATGCTCCATTCTTGGTGAATTAAGTGAGGAGTATCCGTCACTTATAAACGGCTTTATCTTTTACAAGACGTCAGCGCATGATTTTTCTGGTTACTTACAAATTTAACCTTAAACGAAAATCCACCATCAACACTAGCACTTATATTTGAAATTTAGGTGATTAATAAGATTTAGATCTACAAAATATTATGAGGGGTGTAGTGTGGGATTTCCTGCAACTACATATGC
>JAJJWW010018416.1:0-32492 GCA_023531295.1 Papaver armeniacum
GGTGTAGAATACACCGTATTTACTATATAGTAGTTTATGCTTTTTTGCTATTTTCTTGTAAATTATGTATTTTACGCTTGTTTTGAGTTATTAGGTACTTTGGAGTCGCACGGAGGAAAAGAAGAAGAAATAACCCAATTTGAGCCAAAAGGGCAAAAAGGTCATTTTACAGGTGATTGATATATGGAGCCCAGCCAAGGTTAAGGGCTACTCTTTTGGGAGGATCACTACACACAGGTCAGTCAAGGTTAAGGGGGCTGCACTTGGCTAGCCCTTATCAAAGTGATCACCTGATATATGCACCCATCAGGGGTGGTTATTACATTGGGCATCTTAATCCTAAGTCACTACACAACCCTACTAACCGAGAGATGATTTCTCTCGTTTTCTTCATTCACCTGGAAGTGAGAAACAACGGCTGTATTAAAGCTTGAGAAACCAGATCGAGAAGAGTCATTTCTTTCTCAATCATTTGTTCATGAAATTGAGAAACAGGAAAAGTTGCGCAAGCAACTGTTGATGCTGAAAATGAGAAAAGTGAGGAGATGGAATTGATAAAAGGGGATCTCGTGGTAAATCGAGATTAAGAAGAAACAAGAGTTGAAGCAGATCGAGATACAGGAGAAGAGATGATGTTGCTGTTCGGAGGTAGATCTCGATCTGAGTATGGAATTGGCTAGGCAAATCGGCGAGAAAGAGGATGAAATTCACGGCGAAGCAATGTTGTTGTCGATCTCGGGAAAGGGTACTAGCTGCTTTGAGATCCGGAGAAGATGCTTTGGGAGATGGGTTTGGAGTTTACCGAAGATTTGTTGTTCTTTGTTATCCGAAATGATGAGGAGATTATGAGTTTCGATATCTCGAGAAGATGGGTTCAATGAAGTACAAGAAATGGAAGACGGTGATGAACCTGCTGCCGTTGAATCGAAGATGGGTATGTCGAAGTTGGTTTTCTTTTCAAGTAATTGGGTGTAGAATTGATGTCGCTAAGAAGAGAAATCGATCTTTGCTGAGAGTGAAATTGAAGGAAGGGGAAGATAGCAAAGTGGGTTATAATCAATTTGATGATTTCGGCGAGACTTGGGTTAGCGATCTTTGTTGGTGGTGCTATTGATTTGGTCTCGATGAGTCGAATGATAAAGTGCTGAATTGCGGTTTAACTAAAACAACCGGATTGAGTATGAATGGATGGGTGGTGTGAAGTGAAAGCCGTTGTTAGAGGGTGGAAGCCCTGATTTTCCGAAGACAAGAATTGGGTATGAGCCGGTAACGATTTGAAGCTTTGCAATTGATGAATGAGTGAAGAATTAGATGTATGTGTTAGGTTTGTTACGGGGTAAGAGAGGCTGAAATTGGCCGGAAATTTCGATAAACAGTTAAACTCGCCAAATCGTCCTTCTCGGCGAGTTGACTCGGACCGATCCGACCAGATCCCGATGACCGATCCCAACCGAGCCCGATGGGCGATTCCGGTGAGTGGATTGATCGAGTCAGCCGGAGTAAGCAACCCGACTCGATCTTGACTCGGTGAGTGAGCCCGATTAGCCGAGTCGGGTTATTTCGAGTCTGACTCACTCCTTCCCTTTGACTGTTGACTAACTGTTGACTGACGGTTGACCCATTTGACCGTTAGTCCTAACGGAGGACCGGACGGAATATTCCGTCGAATATTCTCTCGACGGAGAAATTTCCGGGCGGCCCGTGGGCGACGTTTCGCCAATTCGGCCATAATCCCGAGCTTTTTTCCGTGAGCAAAATTCCAGAATTTTCTATGGACCTCTCATGGGTGTGAAGACTTGGGCTAGGAATTGGATGGAGAATTGGACTCAAATTTGGAAAGAGAAGGTGGAAGAGAAGAGAAAGACTTGAATTTGGAAATTGAATTGCAAAAGGAAAAGGGTTCTAATCCTTGGGAGATTTGGAGAATATTGAAGCCTATAAATAGAGAAGTTTTCTACAACTTCTACACACATCTCTACACACACAATTCTTTTCTTTTCTTATTCTTTGTGTTAACTTTTTAACATGAGTAGTTAATTTTATTGATTGAGGATGAATTCCTAGTTTTTAATATGATTTGAGTTTTGTTTTTAATTCTATCTTGAAGTTCTTCACATGATTATCGTTTGTTTTTACTAATAGGAGTGATCTTAAAGACATTCATGATTGATTGATAGATTGTTTAGAATGCATGCTAAATTGATTTGTTAGTTTAATCTAATGCTAGTGAAAGTTAGGAGATAAGTAATCGTTTCTTGACTCTTACATAAGTAGCAAACACGAGACCTTGCGGAGGGATTCCGTGGAGCAATTGTGTGTAGAAACAACGCTAGAAAGTGAACCAAGCGAACCGAGTTTAACTACTAGTACTAAACCTAAATTCATAAATCTTAATGCATTCTCGAATTACATCTTGTAAGCGGACTCAAGGTGGTTCTTTTGAATAGAATCGATAACTAGCGGACTGTTACTCGGTGAAATTAGGGATTTTTGGGGCTAGCTAGCGGACTCCTTTATCCTACGGTTGGTGATAATCTGTGACTAATAACAAGTGGAAAAGAACATAACTTTAATCATTGTTTCGTAACGAAGAAGGATTCCTTGATCTCGTCTCTTTCTTATTGCTTTCAACTTTACCTTTTAATTGTTTTGTTTATTTTATTTTGCTTTTACACCCCCTTTCGTGACAACTTTTACAACTAGAATCTCGTGCTCCTCGTAGGATCGACCTTGACTACCCTATATTACTTGTTAATTAGGTAGTAAAGTATTAATTAATTTGTTGTGGTTACGACACGCATCAAATTTTGGCGCCGTTGCCGGGAGCGGCGGATGATTTTAGTTGTTTTTATTTTTCTTTTTGCTTTATTCTTGCTTTGTTGGATTCTATTCCGTATCTAACTTGGTTTTTGAATCTTATTTCAGGTATCGGTTTTTCATGTACGGTGGACAAGAGCAAGCATATTACAACAATCAATACGGTTTTCAACCTCAACATTATGACAATTTCCAACCATCCATAGGATACAATCAAAACCAATCTTTTGGCTATGATCAAATTCCTACGGAACATTATGGATATTCTCATACATATCAACAACCTTATGATGGGTATGTAGGTGGACAATCACAAGGATGGGAGGATAATTTTGTTTATGATCGAAAATCTCTAGTTTTGCGGATAAGATTTTGGCGCCCGTTGGCCATGATTGGGATCTTCAACGAAAGATGCAAGAATCACATCGAGAAATTCAAAGGAATTCGGAGAAAATATACGAACTAATTAACCAACCTTTGGAGACTTTTGATGACGATAGTGTAGCTTACTCAAGCCTTGATCTTAATAATGATCAATCACCTATTCAAAAGGAAGAGCTTGAGGAAGATGCATTTATTGCTTGGCAAAACTTTCTTAAGGAAAGATGGGAGTCCGCGGAAGTGTATGAGTGTTCCGACAATGAGGAAGTTATTCCAACTCCGGATCATAATAACGATCCTTCACCTATTCAAAAGGAGGAGATTGGGTGTGACTTACCTATTGTTACAAACGGTGTAACACCCGCACAAGAAGATCTTACAATCTATACCGATGAGAATCACTTTAGTGAATGGCCCGATTATGATGATGAGAATGTTGAAGAGATGATTATAGAGGATGAAACCACATTCATTGATTTTGTGGAAGACCCAATTGAACTTGCTAATGATTATGATGATACCGAGACTATGGTTAAGGTAGAAAACTACAAGAATGGTTGCAAGGTTTAATAGAGGACCACGATATACAAGAGGTAAGTAATTCACTTGAATTTTTTAAGGATGAAGAGGATTCTATAATACAAGAATTTTTGAAAGGTTTGTCTAACCCTTTGTCTATTGATTCTTCTCCTTTACCTCTTATTGGTTTGAATGTATGTGCTTCAAAGTATTTTTGGATGATTTTGTTTCTAAATATCCACCATTGGAAACACTTAATACTAACACCATGCAGGTTTGCCAAGAGGAATACATGGAAATTCCCAAATTCTATGTTCTTTATACACTTCAGTGTGGACGAGAATAAGTGTGGGGGAAATTTCTATCGAGCGATAACATCACTATTGTTTCTTGTGCTAATATTTGTATGGAGTTATTGTTTGCAAAACAGTATTATGGGTGGATCCTCAAATTTTCCGATTGTTAGTATATGGGGAATGAATCTTACAAGAGCCAAGTCGGGCCGTCGACTTTAAAACAAGCGCTTAATGGGAGGCAACCCATCGGTTTTGTATTTCTTATCCTTTTTGCTTTTTGTTATTTCTTTTCTTGTTTCTTATCATGTTAAAATTTCCCACCTTGACTTTACTAGGAGGATTCAATTACATTGAGGACACAATAAGGTTTAAGTGTGGGGAGTGGTTAAGCATGTTTTTAAAACAAAAATTACAAAAAAAATTAAAAAATTTTGAAAAAAAAAAAGTTTTACTTAAAAATTCCAACTTTTAAAGATTTTAGAGTCACTAGCATACTTCTAGGTATGTTTACATAGAGATTTTGACCGACATAATTGAACTTGGAAATGTTAGAGAACTACATTCGGATTTCTTGTTTGTTAGAGTGTTAAATAATGGATTTAATCATGCTGGTGATGCGAATTTGGTGCAGGGAGAAGTGCGTTATTAGAGTTGCTGATCAATCATTAGTGGAGACTACCCGTATTCATATCATGTGAGGCACCGACATTTTAAATCTTCCATCTACTAAAGAGCTTCTTTTGAGTGTGTGTCACCGTAAGTTAATTCTGGGTAGAATGGTGAGCTACCCAACCTCCCACCAATAGAAGCACTACTCTTTGATCTCTTGAGTGCTAATTTTGTCAATCATGAGGGTGACGCTCCATGGATGAAAGCTTCCTTCTTGTAGTTCGATTTAGTGTTAGCACCATTCTCTTTCTCGACAACAACGGATCCATAGAAACACATTCATCATCAACAAGGAGCGACAACAAAATCTACAAGGAAAGTTGGAAAAGTTTAAGGTTTACAAGCAACGGAATGAGGAAAAGAGCAAATTTCAAATTCAAGTAAAGCAACATACAAATGATGGATTTTATATATATTTGAAGACTTACAATACAATGAGGTAATTTTATATTCAAGTATGAAGACTTATTCATGAAAGCGAAGAAAATTAAAAGGTGAGAATTTTTGAAGTTTATGATTTCAAAGACAATACAAGTTGTGAAGAATCAAGCGGTAAAATACTTTTCCACGGCCATGGTTTATTTTGTATTTAATTTTCTTTCAAAAAAAAAAAAAAAAAAAAAGAAAAACAAGAGAAATATTTGTTTTGTTTTAATGAGAGTGGGGAAGGAAAATTTATAAGGTAGTTTCAAGCGACAAGGATTTTAAGGTAAAAGAGTTACAAATTGTTAAGGATTTATGAAATTCAAGGGTTTATCATCAATAGTTGAAACCAAGGACGAAGATTAAGAAGATCAAGACAAGGAGCGGAAGACGTTTCTATTGGATGCCGAGAGTGAAGTGTTATCATAATTGGCGATCGGATGTGAAGGTGAGTAAGTAATCTCATCCTCGATAAATATGGTTGATTTCCTTTCTTAGAGATCGTCGTAAAAAATGGTTTTTCAAAATATTAAAAGATGTGGGTTTTTCAAAAATATTTAGGAAGTTATCCTTCCCACCATTCAACGTGATGCAGGATTTCTATCTTCATTCCTACCCGCACACATGTGAGAACCATAAAAGTCTTTTTTTTGAGTGCAATTATCATAAAATCCTATTTAGTGAGGCGTAGTTTTTCGAGGTGAAATGCTTATTGATCGTTTCTCAAACACGCATTCTCTCATTATGGTGTGGTTATTTCACTCAACAATTAAGAACGAATATGTTCTTTAGTATTTCTAACTTTTATTACTAGCATTTTAAACTCTATGTCTTCATAACTCTTTGATGCTTGTGACGCTTGAACGCTTTGAAGTTGTGAGTTTTTAGTTTGATTTGCTCGAGGACTAGCAAAGTCTAAGTGGGGAATTTGATAGGTGTAGAATACACCGTATTTACTATATAGTAGTTTATGCTTTCTTTGCTATTTTTCTTGTAAATTATGTATTTTACGCTTGTTTTGAGTTTTATAGCTACTTTGGAGTCGCACGGAGGAAAAGAAGAAGAAAGCACCCAATTTGAGCCAAAAGGGCAAAAAGGTCATTTTACAGGTGATTGATATATGGAGCCCAGCCAAGGTTAAGGGCTACTCTTTTGGGAGGATCACTACAGACAGGTCAGTCAAGGTTAAGGGGGCTGCACTTGGCTAGCCCTTATCAAAGTGATCACCTGATATATGCACCCATCAGGGGTGGTTATTACATTGGGCATCTTAATCCTAAGTCACTACACAACCCTACTAACCGAGAGATGATTTCTCTCGTTTTCTTCATTCACCTGGAAGTGAGAAACAACGGCTGTATTAAAGCTTGAGAAACCAGATCGAGAAGAGTCATTTCTTTCTCAATCATTTGTTCATGAAATTGAGAAACAGGAAAAGTTGCGCAAGCAACTGTTGATGCTGAAAATGAGAAAAGTGAGGAGATGGAATTGATAAAAGGGGATCCTGTGGTAAATCGAGATTAAGAAGAAACAAGAGTTGAAGCAGATCGAGATACGGGAGAAGAGATGATGTTCTTTGTTCGGAGGTAGATCTCGATCTGAGTATGGAATTGGCTAGGCAAATCGGCGAAAGAGGATGAAATTCACGGCGTAGCTTAATGTTGTTGTCGATCTCGGAAAGGGTACTAGCTGTTTTGAGATCCAGAGAAGATCTTGGGAGATGGGTTTGCGGTTCCACCAAGATTTGTTGTTGTCTGTCTCGAAATGATGAGAGATTATGAGTTTCGATATCGAGAAGATGGGTTCAATGAAGTACAAGAAATGGAAGACGGTGATGAACCCTTTGCTGTTGAATCGAAGATGGGTATGTCGGGTTGGTTTTCGTTTGCTGTTGGGTGTAGAATTGATCTTGCTAAGAAGAGAGAAATCGATGATCTTGGAGAGGAAAGTGAAAGAAGGGAAGATAGCAGTGGGTTATAATCAATTTGATGATTTCGGCGAGACTTGGGTTAGCGATCTTTGTTGGTGGTGCTATTGATTTGGTCTCGATGAGCTGAGCTGATAAAAGCTGCTGAATTGCAGTTTAACTACAACAACTGGATTGAGTATGAATGGATGGGTGGTGTGAAGTGAAGCTGTTGTTAGAGGGTGGAAGCCTGATTTTCTGAAGACAGCAATTGGGTATGAGCTGGTAACGATTTGAAGCTTTGCAATTGATGAATGAGCTGAAGAATTAGATGTATGTGTTAGGTTTGTTACGGGGGCGGAAGAGAGGCTGAGAATTGGCCGAAATCGATAAGCAGTAGAAACTCGTCAAATCGCCCTTCTCGCGAGTTGACTCCCGGGCCGATCCGACCAGATCCCGATGACCGATCCCAACCGAGCCCGATGACTGATTCCGGTGAGTCAATTGATCGAGTCCAGCCCGAGTAAGCAGCTGACTCAAGACGATCACCAGTGAGCCCGATGAATGAGTCGGAAGCCTTTCGACTCACTCACTCCTTCCCTTTGATTTGTTGACTAATGTTGACTGACGGTTGACCCATTTGACCGTTAGTCCTAACGGAGGACCGGACGGAATATTCCGTCGAATATTCTCTCGACGGAGAAATTTCCGGCGACCAAGCGTTTTTCCCAAATTCGGCCATAATCCCGATTTTCCGCGAGCAAAATTCCAGAATTTTCTATGGACCTCTCTATGGGTGTGAAGACTTGGGCTAGGAATTGGATGGAGAATTGGACTCAAATTTGGAAAAGAGAAGGTGGAAGAGAAGAGAAAGACTTGAATTTGGAAATTGAATTGCAAAAGGAAAAGGGTTCTAATCCTTGGGAGATTTGGAGAATATTGAAGCCTATAAATAGAGAAGTTTTTCTACAACTTCTACACACATCTCTACACACACAATTCTTTTCTTTTCTTATTCTTTGTGTTAACTTTTTAACATGAGTAGTTAATTTTATTGATTGAGGATGAATTCTAGTTTTAATATGATTTGAGTTTTTATTTTTAATTCTATCTTGAAGTTCTTCACATGATTATCGTTTGTTTTTACTAATAGGAGTGATCTTAAAGACATTCATGATTGATTGATAGATTGTTTAGAATGCATGCTAAATTGATTTGTTAGTTTAATCTAATGCTAGTGAAAGTTAGGAGATAAGTAATCGTTTCGACTCTTTACATAAGTAGCAAACACGAGACTTGCGGAGGGATTCCGTGGAGCAATTGTGTGTAGAAACAACGCTAGAAAGTGAACCGTTTTAACCGAAGTTTTAACTACTAGTACTAAACCTAAATTCAAATCTTAATGCATTCCGGGAATTACATCTTGTAAGCGGACCTCAAGGTGGTTCTTTTGAATAGAATCGATAACTAAGCGGACTGTTACTCGGTGAAATTAGGGATTTTGGGGCTAGCTAAGCGGACCTGCTATCCTACGGTTGGTGATAATCTGTGACTAATAACAAGTGGAAAAGAACATAACTTTAATCATTGTTTCGTAACGAAGAAGGATTCCTTGATCTCGTCTTTCTTATTGCTTTCAACTTTACCTTTTAATTGTTTTGTTTATTTTATTTTGCTTTTTACACCCCCCTTTCGTGACAACTTTTACAACTAGAATCTCGTGCTCCTCGTGGGATCGACCTTGACTACCCTATATTACTTTTTAATTAGGTAGTAAAGTATTAATTAATTTGTTGTGGTTACGACACGCATCATGCTTCCCTTCGAGTGTACTATGAAATTACAGCCGGTTATTCACGTTTCCTTGTTTATTTCAATCTAATGCCCCTCTGACCGGCTTCTATGGCGGTCATGTTGCGGTGGTGACGGCAACCTCCGATCCTCCACGTAGTGTGCAAGCCTTCCTTGTTCAATGAGACGGAGTATGGTCCTTTTTCTCTTACATTTCTGCAATCGTTCGGTGTCCATGAAAGCAAAGACACTTTGACTTTCTTCAAAGCGTTTGAAGAATTGCTTAATTAGTAACGATGCTAGTAGTGGTTTTGGTAGTTTTATCTTCCATAGATTAGGCGTTGCTATTCAGAGACGAGTGGGAGCCCAGCTTGTTGCTAGGCTTCCGACTATGAGCTTTGTTTGATTTTGAAAAGAACTTTAAGTGAAAATAATTCATCATGAAAGCGACGACATCGACAAAACTCATGACTCCTCTTCCTCGGTTGCAGTTCTTTTCCCAGATTTGGTGGGGCTGGGATTTCTTCAGTCATTATGACTTCTTCCCATATCCTTTCCACTGTTGTGTTGAGTTTCGGGAGTTTCAACTCTGTCCAAAGCTAACACATTCGATCTTGGCTTTGATACTTTCCTTATTCTTCGCCTCATAATTTCTTGCCTTACAATTCGTGGCCTTTGTTTTCTTTGATACGACTCCTCTTGCCCTTGGGTGTTGATTATCCCACCTTAATTCTCCATCCGTCGTTGCTTCCCACTCGCACGAGCTAGGGTACGATCGACATGTCCTCCTTTGCCCATTCCACTTTATTTTCCTTTTGTGATCTCCTTATTTCTATTCTCATATCTCAGCTTCGTAATATCTCTCGATCTAAAGTCCTTCTTCTTACTTCGTAATCTCTTCCTTGGCTCTTATCGCGTTGGTTCTCGTCTTCGCGCCTCCTTCCCTCTTCGTATTTTAGCCTTTGTATTCACACCTCGCCTCCACTAGCAATCTCCTCTGTCGTTTCCCGATCATACCCTTCCTATAGTTTCCTTCTGCGTTCTTCTCTCTTCATTTTGCGCATGTTCCTCGTAATCTTCCCATGGTTTATTTCCTTGTTGCGGGATCTTCATCCGAGAAGAAACGGTTTTTGCTCCCCGCAAGCTTGTATCTCCTTCCAACAAGTTTCTCATCTCCATCTCGTCATTACGTTTGTATTTTTCGCGTCTTAGTCCTCCACGCTTCCTTGAGTCCACCGCTTCTGATTTGTTCCTTACTCGCCTTTTCCTCGACGGGTTGCTTTATTTGGTTCTTCCGACATCGCGTTCTCATTATCAACATCCTTTTCCCCTTTCTCTCTGGTCGTTCCTTTGATAGCCCTAACTTTCATGATTTGAACAGGTTCCTTCGTGAGTTCAGCGTCTCCTTCCTTCTTGCCTTTCTGCCGGCATTCGGTGTCTTCTCCTTCTGCAAATAACGCCTTTTCTTCCATTTCTTCTCTTCGTGCCTCTAACCGCTTGCTTCTCCTCGTTGCTAGCAAGTGCCTCGCTTGATCTGGTATTCTAGCCATCAACTAATCTCTGGTTCGGTATCTCCAAATCTACCTCCACTCACGGTGCAACACCCAAAGATTACACCCTCTCCTAGATTTCTAATGAATCGTTTCAGATCAAAAACCCTAATTCAAAACAACTTGCTAAAATTTCTAACTTCTAAGATTTTTAAAACAACTTCGACTTTCTCAACTCTTAGACGAGGATAAGTCCTCTCCTTCTAGCGCTAAAATGTAACTAACACGGAAATCCAATAGTACACCCAAGTAAATAATAAGACCTATCTAAGACATGATAAGTATTTTGAAGTTAGAAAATCTTTCTTTATTAATCACCAAGGAGTGAAATACAAGTTCTTCAATGCAAGGAAACCCTAATCTCACTCTCTAAGCTAAGCTCTCCTCTCTCTCCAAAATCCGATCCCTCATGCCTTGCCCAAGGACCTTTATTAATTTATAGGCCAATCAACCTTAATGGTGTACATCTCATTTTACTTCGCTACGTTCTCGTGGAGGTGCTTTATACGCCCAGACCATTTTCCATAAAGTTTTTTCCCTTTCTTTCGCTGACAACTTTTGTTTCTCTGACTTTGTCTCTTTTCTTGCTCAATAATTTACTTACTTCGCAGGTATTTATGGGTAAAAATCGTTCCGCACGATTTTGGTAAATTCGGTAGGTGAGTGAGAAACCTGGTTTAAACCCTAAACAAATGTCTTTGCACGTGAGCACTTTCTAGATTCGAGATATCAATCTGAAAGTCCGGCCTAAACCAAGAAATGGCCATTTAAGACTTGCTTCGGTCACAAAGTGGGAGGAAAGGGTTGATTTGGGGAGGGAAGCAAAGAAAGGTGTTGATACGAATAGTTACAGGAGAGTAGTGTCTCGACTTGTATCGAAAGTGAAAGCTTTGGAAGCTTGCAAGAGATGAAAGATTTTTTGGAGAGCTTGCAAAGTTGCCTTTTCTGAGAGTGTTGTGTTTTTCTCCTGACCGAGACTTGTTGTCTGGTGGAAATAGGTAAGACCTATTTATACAAGTCGAGATTGAAACGTACCCTGGCCTCATGAAGGAAGAGAGTAAAGGGTGAAATAATGGGAGGAGGTGGTAACCGCATGGTGTTTATGGGTGAAAACGTTTTCACCATTATTTCCTAATTTATTTGACCGCTTTATTCTTATTCACACTTTCTTAATGTGAGGCGTAGTGTACGCTTGCATCTTGTGACCGCTGCAAACCAAGACCACGGAAAGCATCCCCGGTTTGTGTTGATGTCTCCAGTGTTGGTTTCACTTGAGAGCAAGTGGCGCTACTAGTGGCGCGTGTGGCATGTGCGGTGGCATGTGGCATGTGCGGAATGCCTTTATTGCGGGTTGCACCTTGAGTGCAAGTGGCAATGCCAGAGCTGCTAGTGGTGTGTGTGGCATGTGCCAATGGCATGTGCGGAATGCCATGGTGGTAGGTTGCACGTTGGGTGTAAGTGGCAATGCCGAGCTGCTAGTGGCGTGTGGCGTGTGCCAATGGCATGTGCGGAATGCCTTGGTGGTAGGTTGCACGGTTTGCAAGTTAAGCTACCAACGTGGTTTTGGCATGTGCGATGGCACGTACGGCCAAGTTGGCACTAGGTTGCACGGCTTGCAGGTTAGGCTACCAGCGTGCGTGTTTGTGGCATGTGTCAATGGCACACACGGCCATTAGAGGCCACGGATAGGTAATGAAAGCTACCCGGCGAGCGTGTTGGCATGTGCCAATGGCATGCTCGGCCATTAGGTCCACGGCCGTAAGAAAAGCTACACGGCGATGCGTTTTGGCATGTGCCAATGGCATGCGTGGCCCATTAGGGTCACGGCTGGTAAGAAAAGATACCGACGATGCATGTTGGCATGTGCCAATGGCATGCGTGGCCACTAGGGTCACGGCCTGGTAAGGAAAGCTACCGTGATGCGTGTTGGCATTTCCAATGGAATGCGTGTCCATTAGGGTCGCGACTAGTAAGGAAAGCTACCGAAATGCGTGTTGGCATGTGCCTACAGCATGTGTCAGGGTCACTACCTGGTATGAAAGCTACCACGATGCGTAGTTGGCACGTGCCAATGGCATGCGCGACATGTAGGGTCACTACCTGGTAAGGAAAGCTACCACATGTGCGTGCGATGGCACGATGTCAATGGCATTGTCACGGCTAGAGGCTATGGCTGGTAAGAGGAAGCTACCGAATGATGCGTGTTGCACGTGACAATGGCATGCGTGGCCATTAGGTCACGGCCTGTAAGGAAAGCTACCAATGATGCGTGTCAGCATGTGCCAATGGTATGTGTGGTCATGTAGTGTCGACCTGGTAAGGAAGCTACCGATGATGGCGTGTTGATGCCAATATGCATGGCCATTAGTGGTCACTACCGTAAGAAAGCTACCAGACGATAGCGCGTTGGCATGTTTCAATGGCGCGACTGCCATTAGAGGCCACAAACCTGTAAGGAAAGCTACTACACATGCGTGATTGGCACGTAGTCAATGGCACGCACGACCATTAGGGCCACGTCGATTGGTAAGAAAAGCTACCACGTATACGTGTTGGCATGTGCCAATGGCATGCGTGGCAATCTTGGCCTGAGGTTGCACGAGTTTAGGCAAGTTTAGGTAGTAGCGCAGTATTGGCGCCATGATAGTGGCGTGGTAGGGCCTAGTTAAGAGGTGCTTGGCCTTGGCTGATGGTGTGACTAGCGTTAGCTAGGCACAAGGCAGAGGAGTGTTTGGTATGCATGCTGCTAGCTTGGCTAGGTGTGGCTGCATGATTTGCCATTGGCACGAGGTGCGGCTAGTATGGTTGGCATGCTTGGACGCATTTAATGTGACTAGCGATAGCTAGGGCTAAGGCAAGAGTGTGTTTGCATGGCAGCGCACTAGCTTGGTCTTGGTGTGGATGGCATGATTTGCCATTGGCACGAGGTGCTCGCTAGCATGGTTGGCATGCTTGCCGCTTGATGTGACTAGAATAGCTAGGGCCAAGTGCGTAGTGCTTGACATGGATGAGCTAGCTTGGGCTAGGTGTGGTTGGCATGATTTGCCATTAGCACTGAGGTCCTGCATAGCAGTGGTTGGCATGCTTTAAGCGTTTGGTATGACTAGCATAGCTAGGGCCAAGGAAGAGTACGTTTGGCATGGCATGGATAGCTTGGGCTAGGTGTGGTCAGGTATGATTTGCCATTGGATAATGAGGTGCTGGCCATGCTGGTTGGCATGCTTTGCCGTTTGGTGGGATGTATAACCACGGCCAAGGCAGAGTGCGTTGGCATGGCATGACCAGCTTGGGCTAGGTGTGGCCTAAGACGGAGGGGAATTAGGGTTTTGTTCGTCAGTAAACTTTAATTTGAAAAAATACCCCTATTAATTACCGAATACAAGCATTGAATGTTCTAATAAATGTGTCACCGGTGATAGTCTGGGGTTTAACGATTGTACCCTTTTTCTTAAAAACCACCATCAACAAAGACGTTACCTTTCTAGCCAAGTAACCTTATTATGGTCGATATCTTGTTGGGTACTTTCCAATTGATCTTTCGTAGTTTGGACTCTCCTAGTGAGTTACTTCGCTTTAAGATTTTATCTCGCACACGGCCTTTATTTCACAAGAATAATAATGGTGACCCCGTCTTGGATTTGACAAGTAACTGAGAGGTTCTCGCATGGCACAAGATTTTTTGGGCAGATTCTCGCACCTTCCTATATCCACGTGGGCGTAACTATTTTTGGTAGGGCTACATCCTAATCTCCCATGCAACAGGTGGTTATATTTTGTTATACCTAAATATATGTTGTTGGAACAATTTATTGAACATCCCCTTCATATCGCATAATTTCCGAAAACTATAAACAGATTGGGCATATATTTGTAAACTCGAGAAATGATTTCATCTATCTACGCTTCAATAACCTAATACCCAAATCTAATCTACTATACACCCCATTAAATTGTGCAGAAACATATCATGATCAAATCATTGGTGCCGCTAGTTCCGCTGTTATGGCTTGCATCGTGTCGGAATCCGTGAGCAACTAATCGACTTCCCCACTTTTATTAAACCTTTGGATCTACAACCACTAAAGATACCCAACCACAATCATTGACCCAAGATAAAAAGTGGCAGTGAATATACAAAATCTCTCTAAAGATCTATATTTTTGCAACAACAAAATGCCTAAATAATATTTTCATCTCATGCCTTCTTATTTTCCTTATTAGGATGCTTTGATATCAACTAGTGCGACTATGTTTGTTGTTATTGTGATTTCAAGAAACAAACCACCATTATGTCTTTAAGTGCCGCTTGGAAGATCCTCATTTAACCTGATTGTACTTTTGTCCGCATTTAAGGGTCTCATATTTTCTCATGGTGTCAGTTAAAAGAAAGTGAAGTTAGATATGCAACCGATAAAGGGCTTTTGCAACTTCAAATTATCTATTGATTCTACTTCAACATGTTAGGAATACTTAAAGGTAATGGAACTTAAATTTCAAACATCTTTTTGTCATTTAAGAGATTGAGTTGACTTTAATTGGATGATGGCAGGGGAAAAGGTATGCAAACTAAGGAAAGTACAAGAAATAGAATGCGACATTCACAAAAAGGTGCATAAATGTACAAGTTACAAGGGCTCATTCTATATAACTTTCATTTAAATTATAACCCAATGATCAAATCTAGAACGATATAAGACAATTTTCTACTTTTATGTAAGTTTAGATTCTCACGAATCCTAAAATGTAGTTTCGGGAGATTCATGTTGAAAAGAAATTAGAAATGAAAGTAAGAGAGAGAGCCAACTTACAAGTGACATACTGAGTACAACTCAGAGTGAAAATTTGATGTGTTTGATGCGAGAGATTGGAGCCCTTATCACAAAATGCGGCTAATGCCAAATATGTAACAAAAAGACGGTAGTTACAACATCTATTCCTGTCCTGGGACGATTCATCCTATATAAGGAAATAAATGTGAAATCTAAACACTACATCATAAACCGACTCACCATGGGGGTGAGTTTTGTGGGGCCATCACGTGATCTCGAGGGGTAGTTTTTAAGGTAACCATGAGCTGAAGCATTACAAACAAGAATTTTTGAATACGCTATTTTCATACCGAACTTATTAGACAACTCGAAGAAAAATACATACGGATAGATGAACTTAAATTGCAAAGATTACCAACACAAGGAATACACATATAATCTTGTTGCTTTCACTTCCTTGATACTCCTTAAATTGAGAAGAATATCTCCGAGATGAAGATAATTCCTATATGAGTGTTGGTTTAGTGTTCCCCTCCATGTTTGGGATAATTCAGGTCTTAATTAAATCTCTAGCCACGCTGGAAAGCCTATAATGGAAGATTAGTAGAATCTTGAGAGATCTAGACTGTCTTATGCAAGAATTTGCATTGAGATTGAACCCGATTACTCATATCCTAGATTTATTCTTCACGATGGTTCAAAACCTATGGAGCTTTGCCGAGTACCAATGGAAGCCTCCGAAAGGAAAGTTAGTATTTGGGTGATGTGATTTTGATAGGGTAAATAGGGATTGTCGCTCACTCGGACTTGATGAGATTGATTTCAAGATTTAATAGGGAAAATACTAAAAATAAATTAAATATATACAAATATGGTCAGGATGAAAATATGAACGGGACTCGGGATTCCATCAGTTGACGCAGAAAAAATCAATTCAAACAATAAGAATCAAAAAAATAAAGTTTCATTAGCTTTAATTCATCACAGTAATGTAGATTTTTGAAAGTATGGATGTAACTCTGAGTATGACATCAAAACATTAAGTTAAGCATGACCCATCAATTGAAATCATAACCACTCAATGATAATCATAATTCAACTAAATAATAGTGCAAACGGCAAAAAGAATTAATGAATTACCACATTCGTGAAGTTTGACTTCCTCCATGCCTGATGATGGGGTTTAGCTCATCATGATGAAAACTCTCTCAATATATTTATTCGTGCTCACAAATGATGAAAATGGAGAAAATTAATCAAAGCGGTTTTGCAGCACTTATATTCATTGCAAAACCAACCGCATAGAACGACATGCTGAAAGTGTGAAGATCAGTTTAATGTCGCTTGAAAACTGCTACAAGACATATGAATAGATGACAATTATTTTACGATCGCTTTGGGTAAGTGTTGTTCTTCGTGTTCTTCCTCTTGCAAAAGAGCAAAAAAAAAATCCTCTTCAACCTTCCATTCTCGCCCTCTGCTTTCTCCTCCCAACTCTATACCCCTTTTATTCTCCTAAGTCCTCTATTTATACTCCATGGGTCGAGAAAATCCTTGTAATAAATTCATATATTCTTTATTACTTCACTGGATGTTAACAATATTTTATTTCCTTTTTGTATTCTTCACATGTCTCATTATCTATGGAACACTCCAATCTCATATAAACATTCTCGCAGGAGCAATCTTTTAAAATATTCAACCAACCCGTGACATTTGAGAAAAGTCGGGTATACCCCTTGTTTTTCTCTCCATGCATCTTCCTCTTCCTTTTTATCTCTGCTTGCTCCAGCACGCGATATGTGTCCTAAAACACCTTGATATTTATCTATTGTTTTTATGCTTTCTTTGCTTATAATTATGTATTTATCTTGAGTTTTGAGTTTAGGTACTGAAGTTATTTTGAATGAAAGAAGAAACACCACTTAAACGGGCAAAAGTATCATTTCATGTGCAACTGTTGTTGGAGGGCAGATTGTTTCTCTTATTTTCTTTTATTTCTATCTTTGTCAGAAAAGCATGTGGCTTTAGTAATGCATATTTATATCTCTGAAAAGCCACGGCTTTTTAGTGATGTAGAAATTGAAGAAAGTGGTGGATCATGAAGTAAGAGACTACTATTGTTGGTGGAAGAATCGAAGAAGAGCAAAAGCGTCATATCATTGCAAGCTAAAACTTTTGGGATCACAATGGAGAATAAGGGGATGTTTCATTGTAGCCTTTTATCGGGCATTTGAGGTGCATGTATCCATTATCTCTTACAGAGACCTAAAATTAAGAGAAAATTATTTCTATAATCATTTATTTCTCCTTCTATGTGCATTGTGTGTGGCAGCTCCAATATAGAGAGAAATGGGAGGCTATATTGATGTTGTCCGAGAGTTGGAGATGCAGAAATTTAGTGAAATCAGGGAGGTCAAGAAGAATGTAGGACCATAATATCGCAACGTACAGGACTCGCGAAGTCAATAAACAACGATGTCGCGAGGCAGTCGCAGAGAGCTAAAATAAATAGCCCCAAAAGAATAAAGCAAAATGAGACATAAAGGAGACGAGATCTGGCGAGGTTAGAAGATGTCGCGAGATTGAATAGTTGTACACCGGCGACACTTCATGCGAGACATTCCAGAAAATAAGAGATAGCTTAGCCATCATCCACTATGTATTACCCTATAAAGGGTCGAGTGAGTCTGTTGTGAGGGGGAAGCTTTGGGAGAATTGTTAGGGCAAGTCATTAGGAGAGAGAAAGTTTAAGAGCGTTTTACTTCCTAAGTATAATTCAACTTTTCCGTGTAGAATTCATGAAATTAATCAATAAACATTCTCAATTATGCAACTTAAAATGGACTAATTAACCAAAATATAGTAGAGAGGTGTAGGTGGGAAAACCCGCTACTACATATCACGCTAGAAACAGATGAGAAAGTGATTGACGAAGAAATTGGGAAGAATTTGATTAACAGAGAAGAGATTTGGAAAAGATACTCAAGAATTCATTGAAAAGAAAGATGGCCCTAGAAGAAGAAACATCAGAGCAAGGAAGCAATGGTGTAAGAAGAAGTGGGAGACTTTTTGGGGAAAGGAGGAATGAAACAGAGAATCTTCAAGGATGAATATGAGAAATGCGGAGAAGATCAAAATCAACCGCCGATCTCCCTGGAAGCAAACGCTACATGGATTATGATAGTAAGATTATGTGCATACTTGGAGATCCGATTCAAGACGAGAGAGAAGAGCAAGAAGAAGCAGAACAATGGACAAGGAGAGCAAGGGATGAATGGAGAAATGAATTCAGAAATGAAGAAATGGCAATGTTATAGAGATTGAGACAAACAATGCACGAAGAGAGACGATTGTATGAGAGCTGAGCAAACTTGACAAGACAAAATCATGAATTGAGGATGGAAAATATGAGGTTGCAAAGTAGGAGATCTAGAAGTAGCGTGAGATCAAGGTCTAGATTGAACAGAGAGAAGAAAGAAGGAGAGTTTTACCAATGGAAGCACCGAGGGAGAAACACAAGATCCAAACGCAGAGCATGGCGAGAGAAGAGGAGAAATAGAAGATGTTATATTCTCACCAGAAAATCTTCCAAATGAGCGAAATGGGGAAAATCAAGGAAACATGCAACTCAAGGACCGAATGACCCAAAATTACTGAAGGAAGAATAATCCTACGGGGGAGAGAAGAGTGAGAAGAAACAGGAGAGATCGAGGATGACATTGAGAGACACTACATTGAACAAAGCGACTAGCTCGCGAGAGAGAAAGGCTAAGAGAAGAAATGGAAAATCAAGAGATGGAGGAGGCAATCCGGCAAAATAACCATGATAACCGCGAGAGAAGAGGAGAAATAATCGTACTAATGGAAAATATTAATGAAGAAATGGAGAGGTCACGGATGATGAGAGCCGAGAGGCAACCAAGAAGAGAGAACAACCGATATAATGGCGTGCGGTTAACGTAAAGAGACGAAGAAGAGCGTCGAGGAAAGGAGAGGAAAATACGAGGCAGGAAGGTCAAAATAGGCACGAGCGAACAAGGAGAGAAGCGAGCTAAAAAGACCGGCAGAATCAAATTTCGAGGCAAATGAACAAATCTTAAGGGAACTAATGAAATGAGAGGATTATTGAACAACGGAAGGGAAGGAGGAAGGAGACAAACTGGGACGAAGCCATCGCAGCTGCAAGAACCCCTTCACGCTAGAAGTATTGATGGGAGAATACCTCCCAAGTGTAATTTACCCGCATTGACCAACATTTTGATGGAACAACCCGTGCGATACAACATATTAAGGTTTATATGAGATGTATGTTACAATGGAGAATCATGATGCCATATTATGCAAATATTTCGCGTCAAGCTTAATAGGAGAAGCATTAAAATGGTTTGAAGGTCTCTGCCAAGGAACACAATCACATCATTTAACCATCTACAAGCCATTTTCCTAGGAGCATACATAAGTAACAACTCTTTTCACTGCATTGAAGATGTATTCAAGTTGAAACAAAGGATTTAAGTAGAGCTTAAGGCGGTGGGATGACAAAGATGGAGAACCATGTGTAGCTGAAATGGTGAGGACAGGTTGGAGGAGAGATATCTCATACTCTCATTTGTGAATGTCTTCACGGCTAACTTGTTATACATTCAAATTTTTAGAATCAAAATACAATCACAATGGCTGAACTCATGAGAATTCTGGGGAAGAATACACGCCTAGAAGAAAGACGAATGAAATGAATTCTTATCGATCGCGAATACAAGCTCAACAGCTGTTAAACGGTTAAGGCCTCAACGGCAATACAATACAGCACTTCTAGTGGACAAAGAGGCAAGGAGAGAGCCGAAGGAGGAAACAATGAAGATAGTAGCTGGCGGGAAGTCGCGATCAAGAAGAGTTTGAACGTGAAAGGAATTACTACAACCGTAACAGCAATAATAAGATCAGAGTTAGACATGTGTAAGAAAAACTTTAGAGGACGAAGGCAAATAAACCGAAGGGCAAAGAGCAGTCCAGAACAAGATGGAACGTAAAATAAGATGCTTCCACCCAATGCTAGCGCTGAGATTGGGAAGCTATACTTGTGATGGAAAATGTACCAAAGACCTTGGAATGTTGGAATGGAACCACCGCCAAAGCATAGAAGTCATGAGTTTTGTTCTTACCATCGCTTCCATGGGGATCAAACAAACGATTCAGAAACATAAAGAGAATTATTCTCGGGGATGATCGATCAAGGGAAGCGAATCACTTTCTAAGGAGAAGAAATGTTTTACATTACCACCATCACCGAGATGCACGTAAAGGGTTTGAAGGAAAGGAAACATTTGTGATAGAAGTTAGGAACAAAGCCAAGAATTTGAATCCGTAACTCTATCATTCACTCCATTTACCATCAAGATTTCCATGACAACGTGTTTAGTAGAGTCTTTCTCTGACGCTAATGATAAGGAAACAATGAGCCCGGGCGAGAACGACGTTAGCTAGAAAAAGTATGGCTGAAGACATTTTTTCTCAGAGTGAAATACCAAAAGAAGAGAAACAACATGATAGCCTGCTGGTTCGAAACTAGAATAACTCAAGACTAATTGAATGAGAAGACAGTTTTAAGAGCTTTGTCGTATGCGATCAACCGAATCTTGATCGATACTCGGAAGTTCGGTGAATATACTTTTACCATGTCCTATGAAGATTTATGAGGAAAAGACTATGACTTGATCCCTCGACACAAGATATATGGCTTTAATGGCACCGCAAAACAAGCCAAAAGGAGAGGTTCACATGAGAATACCTCACAAGGGATTGTCAATCGATGTTTTATTCTGTGGTTGATGGAATCCTCGTGTATAATGCACTCAATTGGGAGGCTGTTATTTAAGAAATTTTAAATCTGCCTCAACATATCATCAATGTATTAAGTTCCCACATCCAAATGGCATTGGTATCATACAAAGAGATTGGAAGGAGTCACCCAACGGTGCCATGAGGTCATAGAAAGCTATGAGGAAATGCAAAAGAAAGGGTTGGAAGCAACATGTGAAAATCTAAAGGAAAGGAAAATTGAAGTGGTGGATCTTTGAGAAGTAAGACCTGGAACATACCCCTATGAGAGTGAATATCAAGAGACATTGAGTGCTATAACGATGGTTAAGCAAAAGATATTGGGAGGGAACAAAAAGGCATAAGAAATGAATAATCAATAAAAGCAAGATGCAAAGTAGGCTTGAGTAATGATAAAGGATCCTTAATCAAGAGAAAATGAGAATTTGATTATTAAGTGAAATACAACAAGTGAAATAAAATCATAATACTTTAAAACAAATATTTCAAAGCAAATATTGAAACATGAATGATTGAACAAATATAAATGCGCAAATGAATGGGACGAACCTTTATGGAGCACCCTAGTTCGCGAATAACATTTCTGTGAAGAGGCAAATGTAAGACCTAAAGTGCGTCATATAATAGGGTATTCCCGCCGTGTCTGCGGGGAAGGTTACACCGCTCCCAAGCCTCGAACCATGTAAATTGGGGGCCCATGCAGTCTATCCGGAAGAGGCACTTTGGATTCCCAACTATATATGTAGGTTATACCAATTGTTGGGCGACCGAGGGTCTCTTCCCAGAGCTGATGCACAAGGCGCCGAGGCACACTGAGCCAGGCCGGGATGGATGAACCTGCTCCCGGCCATTCTTGGCAAGTTCTACATGCGTTGCAATCGCTCGAAGAAAACTCATCTTGTGGTGCGCCGTAACCATAAACCGCTATAGGTATAAGGGATAAGAGACTCAAAGAATTTGTTGTTAAGACCGATGGGAGGAGTTAGTCTTGTATGGCCGATGTTTCTGCCTCCTTGAAGGGGGAATCCCGGGAGATGATAAGGGCGGGACTTTCCATTAGGGGATGTCAAACAGACGCAAATGCTACAGGCTTTGTTTTCGCAAGAAGACTTAGGCCGTCAGACAGCAGCTGATCCTTGCAGAGGCAATACTAACGCGAGGTAAGGCTAGATTGTTGGGTCTTTACATGAAAAGGTACTCATGCCCCCTCATTTGCCGACATCACTAATGTCATGTAGCTTTATGTTCGCAAGATGAGTTTAGGCCTGTCATATTGTCGCAATAAAACATCCACAGAGCAAAAATATTTGAAAATGATAAGACAAGATCTAATGGGTCTTTATATGCAAGGTAAAGACGCTGTGATTTTGTCGCGATGAAAGGTGGTGGGAAGACCCTTAATTAGGAGGTCTAACTTAAGACCACACAAAATGATAAGGCAGGTCAATGGGGCCTTCAGTGTAAGGTAGAGGCTGACCTGCGATCTTGTCGCAATGAAAAGAGATAGAATTCTCGATTCATAAAGATACCTCAGCGATCTCGTGTTATACAATTAATAACCAACAAATACTTGATGACAACACAAAATCTTCCATCCTCAAGAAGAATACCAGGTGTAGAATGGAAAGATGTGCTATTCATCTTCCTGGATGAAAGAATTTATACATCAATAATGTTAATCAATTATATTACAAGGAAGAACTACCAAAAGGGATTGAAGATTGAATTCAAAGGGAAAAAAATCAGAAAGTATACTATAATAAGGATACGATAAATGTACGAGATAACCTGGCAGAGAAAACTGGCAAAAAGTTATCTATTTGGTGGAGTTATTCTTCTTCATCGTTATTGATTAGAAGTTATTCTCATATGGGGAATTTTCTTCTTATGGTATATTTATCAGAAACGATAGGGGCAATGAGATTCAGGAGACTCTTTCAAAGAACACGAGATGCTCTGAGAGGATATTAGGTCATATGAAACCTGCTCATATATTGCAACAGCTTGACATCATTGTTAAAATTCTCTTAACATGGTTAAAATTGTTTTTGTGACTTGGAATATTTATTCTCTAGAAAGGAAGAGATTCTTTGGTGTTGTTCTTTTTCAGGTTTCGAGTTCTTCCGTTCTACATTTGGAAAATTCTGGCTTGATTTGCTCTTTCCAGTTCGAGCTTCTCTAATTCTAACCTAAGCCTCTTCATCTTCAAATAAGAAACAACAAGTTAACAATTTACAAGTAATATTAATAAGAAGCAGTAGGTATAATAAGCAACCTTCTCTCACAGATATCATATCTTTAACTAAGGAAGTATGCTGGCATGAGACTAACATCAACACCTAGGTTATTTCTCGGGCGTTATCTAAAACTTTGAAATCTCAGTTAATCCATCATCATTATTTATAACAAGGAGATGAACTAATCTGATCTTCCGCTTTCATTAAGTAAGGAATCTTATAGCAATTCATCTCTCAATTTGTAGCTCAAGAAGAGATTTTTGAAATTTTGCTAATGCTTGAGCACCATTGTTAGCAATGCGGTCTTTGTCATCTATGTGATCACTAATTTTTTCCTCAAAATTTTGATTTTTTTTACGAGACTCAAGAAACATTTGTTTAATTGAGTGGGCCGACTGAAACCGATCGATGTTCAATCTCTAAAAGGCTAGATTTGTCCGAAGTTCATCTAATGAAGAGAGTTAATTTTTGTTCAAGAACTACTTAAAGAAGTGTTGAGATGAGCGAGAAGAAGGTTATTATCCATAGGTTCAGTGAAATGTATGGAGAAGAATAGCTTCAATCTGGAGAGATTATATACGTCACAAAGTAATAAGTTAGGTGGCACATACACGACCAATAAAATAAAAATAATAAAAGAAGGCAAATATTATACCATAAAGTTGCCGATTAGCATTTTGAAGGGTGGATACCCTTCTTTTGAGAGTCAAGTTCGGTATTTAACTCTTTTTGAATCGTCTTTCTCGTCTTTATCGCGAGATAACGCAGCTTGATCTTCCAATTCTCGAATCTTCTTGCTCAATTGCGAATTCTTCTTCTCAAGGTTGTTGCGTCTTTCTCAAGATCCGGAGGCAACTAAAAAGAAGACCTTCCAACCTATGAAAAGAAGATAGAAAAGCTGTTAATACATATACAACAATATAAAGCCAATAGGAGATATGATTGTATACATACCAAGGATCCAGCATTCAAGAAGTCGAGACATAGTTTCAGAGACTCCATTGAAAGAATCATTGCCCTCCAAAGAGATGGCATTGCACACGTTTAGAGTCAAAAAGAAGCTAGGGGAGCATCTCCCGTTCCTTGAAAGAATCGTAGAAGATACTAGACAACGACCATGAAAGAAGCGGATGAATGGGTCCTTGGAGTGAGCGTTGGAATCATGGTCATCTTCAACTTCGAGACACTCGTAGTTCGAGCTAAGGCGAGAAGAAGATTGGACCTTTCGCTTCTAGTTAGGGGGCAGGATTTACCCTGCGCCAGGTTTTGCCCTTACTTTTAGTCTTCGCAGAAGAACAACTTCAACTTTGACCTTCGCAAAATGTGTAAAGTTGAGAAACAGAGGCAAAAAAAAAAAAAAAAAAAAAAAAAAAAAAATGTCAAAGTAAGGGGAAAATGCTTCTTACTTCACTCATAAACATAAACAAGCCAAAGTATCCTCACGGATCCTTTTGTAGCTAGCTTTCAACTGTTATCCAAAGATTTCACAAACTCAAAGAATTATAAAAAGAAAGTTGCAAAGCAGAAATTTGGAGTAGGAAACATACTTCTTTTCCTTCTCGTGCCATTTGAATTCCCAAGGATGATACGTCATGAGATTCAAGTAGGAAGAACGTATGGACCCGCGATATAAGGACCATTTAAGATCAAGGGTACGACCCACCACCTCTCATCTTTGGAATGACGAGAGAGGAATTATTACTGGTGCCAATCAATGTCTTGCATGAGTAATTTATCTTCGAGACATTATTATTTTTCTTTGGATTTAACGCCCAAATGAGATCTCGCATTCATCATAGTTATCACCGAGTAATTTTCAAAAAAGTTTTCCACAGTGTATTTCTCAACAGTATTTCAAACTCGCTTGAATTTGGGATTTCGGCGAATTAGGGTATAAAGATCCTTTGCCCGCACCGGCTGTTCGCGAACTCAAGCATCAGGCGTAATACAATCGCCACTTAATTGATAAATAGCCCGAGAGAATTTTTCATGGGCCAAAATTTCATAAAAATAAAGGCAACTCAGATTGTACAAGGAATAGGAAGTCCACTGAGAAGCGACTGAGCGAGACTATAATCTTTGATCATCACATTGATGATCGTGAGAAAAGATCTACGTAAAGAATGGATGAGGGTTCTTGATCGAATGAATGGTTGACGAGTAAAACCCTTACTCATGCAACTTCATTGAACTTTTCAAAAGAAGTTTTGTATCCACGATCGATGGAAGCCATTTATCAAGATGGGAATGGATGAAAGATTGGAGATTAAAAACGGCTAGAAAGGATGAAGGAAAGCTTTGCGGTAAGCGGGAGCGCAAATTGTGGAAGGAGAGAATCAAAGAAAAGTTGCGAGACAAACTAAAAGATGAAAGAAGTGGAAAAGAAAATTATATATGGGGGAAAAGAGCCTCGAGAAAAACAAGGTCATTTGAAGAGACATGAACAGGTTAAGAAAAAGTGGTTGAAAGAGACGTGTCAAGAAAATGATAGTAATAATCCAAAATAGTGTGTAAAAGTACAAAATCAAGATAGAAGTCGCGACAACAATATTGTAAAAATTTCATGGTACTCTTCCCTCGCAGAGAGGTAAGAGATGATACTTCATATATATCTCAAAGAAACTCCGGAACTTCGCAAAAGAATAGAGGCAAGTACGTACTTTTCAAGTCCAAAAGTATTCTTTCGCTCGTTCCTTCATCGAAGACCAAAGATTATTACAACAACAGATTTTTCTTAAAATCGCTCTTCAACAATATTCAAGGAAAAGAGGCAAGATGTAGGACCATAATATCGCAATGTACAGACTCGCGGGTCAATAAACAACGATGTCGCGAGGCAGTCGCAGAGCTAAAAATAAACGACGAAAGAATAACGAACAAAGCGAGACAGAAGGAGACGTGAGACCGGCAGGGTTAAGAAGTGTCGCGAGATTGAATAGTTGTACACCGGCGACACTTCGCGAGACATTCCGAAAATAAAGGATAGCTTAGTCGTCATCCACTATGTATTACCCTATATAAAGGGTGAGTGAGTCCGTTGTGAGGAGGCTTGGGAGAATTGTTAGGCAAGTCATTAGAGAGAGAAAGTTTAAGAGTGTTTACTTCTGAGTATAATTCAACTTTCCTGTGTAGAATTCATGAAATTAATCAATAAACATTCTCAATTATGCAACTTTCAATGGACTAATTAACCAAAATATAGTGAGGGGTGTAGTGTGGGAAAACCTGCTACTACAAAGAAGAAGATGAAGATGATGCTGCTAATAATCATCTAGTAATTGAGTTGGTGATTTTGTGATAGATCGATTAAACGAGAAATGGAAGAACTATGGGTTGTATGGTTGTTGTTGAGCGAGGATTGAAGAGAAGAACGAGATGTTGGAGGTATTGATTCTTGTTGTTCTAGAAGGTGGAATGATGAAGATTTAAAGAAGGGTTTGTTTCTGTGTTCGTATTTGAGACTCAAAAGATGTTTTTCTTGTTGATAATTAGATGAATGGCTAGGGAAGAAATGAAGCGATTGATATGATGGAGAATCAATGAAGGTATAAGCTAGAGTTTAGGGTTTAATTTTGAATTTGAGAGTTGAACACAGTGAATCAGGAGATGAGATTGCTTATGGGGTATTTGGAAGAACGAGGTTGATTTTATTTAAACTTTGAAGTCTCTAAATTATTTGGATTTGATGATGAGTTGAGGTATGGTGAAAATTGGGTTTGTTGATGTTCATGGATGTGATCGTCGTTTATGGTTCAATTTGCGAGAAAAATGGTGTTGTGTTGTTTATCAATTATTTTTATGGGGAAGAGGACTAGCATGGAGTTCATATCTATCTGATCGAGAACACAAGATGAAGAAGATACAACTATTGGATAAGGTGGATTTTGTCATGAGCTCAAGAACAAGGTATGATGAAATTTTGAAACCGAAATGGAGTTAATTACATGTATGTTTAGTTGGCTGTACGACAAAGGACAAGTAGATTGAGGGGTTGAGGTTGTTGTTGTTCATCATATTGTGACTTTTCAATATGAGTTTCAATCAGGAACACCTTATGATTCTTTGATAAAGCCTACCAACATGGGCTAGAACTTAATCCCGCTAAATCAAAAAGCCACACAAACCATAAGGGTAAGAAAAAAAATCAAACATCCCATAAACACTTAGTAATATATAAAGCATTCAAGCACAGGTTATGTAATCGAAAAACTATCACAAGAAAAATTATAAAATAATAATTTATTCATAGATAATAGATAGTTTTATTAAACAATAGACTCATGAATACACAATAATCGAAATAAATCAAAAACCGATGTCTATTTTGTTTGGATAATTAATCTCAGAGAACACTCCTTGTCATCAAGTACTTTGGATAGTCTTCTTATTAAGGGGGAAGATACCATGGGATACAATTATGATATAAAAAGATTATTAGTCAGCAAGACATTCTCAACCATAATCTCAATTCCTAACAAATTTAGGAATAAGAGTATTACATAATTCATTCGTGTCTTCCTCCACGAGTCTTTGAATTAGTCAAATGTTTTTATTACGTTAACTGGATCATTCATCAGATTCAATTCTTATAGGTTGGATCGCACCAAACACAAATTGTTAGATCTTTTCGTGTTTGTATGCTCTGATACCAATTGAAAAGACGGGGGTATCCAAATATACCACAATCTTAAACTTTTCACCTATAAGTCCCTCTAAGCGGTGATTTAATACATTTGAGGAGTCGAGACAATCAACGAATCGGTATTCAGCACTTTGTGTGATCGTCTATGAGTCAGAGATCAAGACAATACAACAATCAAAGTGTGATTACAGTTTGATATTAGAATTTCGGACATAACCAAACTCTATAGGATCACTATCCCAGTAATACTGAGTAGTTAACGTTTGTGTAATTACTTTAAATTATAATAACAACAATTATGATTGCGGAAAACAAAAGTAAATGACACAACAAGATTTTTTTAACGAGGAAACCGCAAATGCAGAAAAACCTTGGGACCTAGTCGAGAAATTTGAAGACCTAGAACTAGTAGCTATGCAAAATCAAACCAACCGTATTGTTGAGACCACAAACTAAACCTATAGTTCCCAGTTTCTTGGGGATCATGCTCTTCCGACATTCGATATGCACGCCTTGGAACAATTCCTTTCGAATTCAATTCCAAACCGTAAAGGAACAAACAAATACGGTGGGCAACATCTCTATTCAATCTCAATGATATGAGTTAGACAAATGCTCTTCTGACAAATCAAGAAACTCCTTTTTCGGGTTTAGATCTATCATCTAACAACTACCAAAGTAGCAGTAGTTTAGATAATGCAATAAAAAAATAGGATCTATCAAGATACTATATAATGATGTCGATCTACGCAACTAATCAATCAAATATATCAAATATAAACCGATTATAGTTGTATCACTCGATCTAGGTTTTTTGCACACAAAGATTATGAACTCAATAAGAAATCTTTTTGTCTTCAAATCTCCTTTAATCTTCAAGCTAAACACCGCACACCACACCCCGAATCTCTCGTGATCAATCACGCACACCTGAGTCATTAACAATGGATTATCAAAGACGATCTTTGATCTGCATAAATGTTAAAGATCCCTTTGACACCGATCTAGTTTGAGTGAATCTTATCGAAGAGAAGATTATCGAGAATAAACAAACTAGGTGCAATCAAAGTTCAACAACCGTTAGTCAATCAAATCAAAATGAGAAATAATAATACTGGGTATCTGGTTTCCCCAATGGTATCAGAGATATTCTTGATCCCATGTGTCTTTTAACGAGCGGTCGTAAGGGATTTAGCCTAACTAGGTACTTTCCTCTTGAATAGGCGACTCCGCAAAAGAATAACACAACAAGGTAGTTTTGATGTCACTTAGGATAGTTTGCTCGAAATGAAAACTTGGGTATTTATGTACCAAGGAAGTTGGACACCAAGTAATTTCCAAAACCTAATATTCTCAATATATGCAATATATTTCCAAAAAATGGTTTCATAATTTCACGAAACAAATACAAAATAACCAAAATCTCACTATAAAATCTCCAATTAGTAAACGACATTACCAATTTTTATTTTCGGAAGATATGCATTTTAATTGTTGGTAATTAAAAGCATATAAACTTAACAACCTTAATTTAATGATTCTCAACTTAGTTTTTGATGCGGGATCTCCTTTAGTTATTAGAATATCTTTGAACAATAAAAATAAGAATTACTCGAACATGTTCAAAGTATGTCGACATCTTATTTCTTTGTAAATCCTTTTCATATTTTCAATCTTGAACCGATTATACCACTTCAAAGAAGTTTAGAATTGGTTCATCGACTCTCCAAGAACATGTGATTGAGTCAAATATCAATACACTAAAACAAACCCAACAACCACAACCCAAGCACACATGACAAGCAAAAAACATATATCGAACACCGTCTGGGTTTGTACTTTCTAATCTCCCTTTATAAACTCTACCACAACCACCTTCTGTTAAACAATGTTGTCCTCAAATTCTTTGTTGCCATTTGTAATTCAAAATGTAAATGTCCTGAGCGCAATAACATGATCAATTCTCCATCCCTTAAACTCTCCTTCTTTGCATCCAGCGCGACCTTTATCTTTAAATTATCTATAATCAGAAAACAAAATACAATACTTCAAACACCATTTCAATAAAACCAAGAGTTAATCACATTAGTCAAATAACAAAATACAATAACTATTACTTAAAACAACATAAAGTCTTAGCTTTCTCACATAGAAGAAAGTTATATTATCAAATAATCCAAATAACACACAATGAATGTAAAAAAGATAAACACAACAGAATCGAAGGAAGTTGATATATTTTTAAATTCAACAAAACCTATCTCACCATTATTTAATTATATCAGGAAAAATTCAATGGAAAATCCTTATCGCATCTCACACCTAATTTTTTATAAAATAAAATATCTAAAATAATGTTATAAACATAAACTAAAACCACACGAACCACAACAAGATTAACATTATGTTCTAAACCCAAATTGAACCATATATAGATAAAACAAAAATGCCAATTACCTTGATCCCAACCAGTAACAACAGAGGTATAAGATGTTGTTCTCGCACTCTGATTTTTTCCTAAAATCAAACTAGAAATACTAGAGGCTTTAAATTGAGAAAATAAAATGTGAGTTAGTTTGCTAACTATGGGCTTCTAGAATGAAAAAACTGTTTAAGATGATGTGAATTCATTATCTAGGTTTTGAGAAGCGACGGAAAAATTGTAAAGAGTTGATTTTCTAGGATTTCTATTGTGACGAAAGAAGGCTTCAAGAAAAATTGAATTGGTTTACCTTAGAGAAATGGAAACGGAGACTTGAGACGAGTCAGTTCAGTTTGTCAGGAAAAAACACGAATTTGTCAACTTCGAGATTCTAGAATAAGGATATAAGGGCGGTTTGAAGCACTCTCTTTACTTTATTATTTTTTTTTCAAGAACGGGCTCTTTAGTTTGTCATCCCGTTCCCAAAGTTTAATTTCAAGGAGAATCCTAGTGTTCGGAGTCCCCAATGGCGTAATATTGCGGGAATTAACATGGAAGGTAGTGTTAATTTACCCCCTTGTGACTTCAATCTCCTTCCCCACTCCCTGTAGTTTTGACTCCAGCAACAAGGTTTCCCTGGGATTTGGAAAAAGCACATCAACTTGTTGATTAATATAGTAGTATGTCGTTGGACTTAGCTTGTTAGGGCTTCCAACTTAGATTTCATGTAATAATAATGATCTTTAAGTTTAACTTAAATATTTATCGATAAAAATAATAAAAAATAAATTATCAGCATTTTATAAATCTAGCAAAATAAAAAATAATAATAATAAAGATTATCAATACTTGTTGCCACTTCAGAGTAAAGAACCCAATTTATTATTACATCAAAATATAATGGTCCAAAAAGTTAGTTTTTGGCCTTGACTGTTCTTGTGGATGTGGCAATAGATCCTTATAATACACCTATCTTGGTAAGAAGGGCTATTGCCACATTATTCATAGATGTGTGGCAAAGAAGCGTGGAAACAAACTCATTTTGTTGTACATATCGATATCTTTGGGCAGAATACCCAAAATTTACTCCCCTTTATCCAGATTTTATCACATCCTAATTTCTACTTTCTTGTATGTCAATTTTATCATCCGCTCTGTTTTATAGATATACTTTTCCTTAAACTATCAAATAATTTTTATTTTTATAATCATAAAATCATTTTTAATATCCAATCTTAAATAATATCACCATGTTTATGGAAAAAACTTACTAAAATATCTTTGTATTAATTGTCATTCCTTTTTTTAAATAAACATTTATGAATAGTTATAAAATTCCTAATAAACTTCTACTTATTTTAACACTAATAATTTAGTTTTGGTAATAATATAGATATTAAATAGGCTAGTCAAGGACTAGTCATGACAATTTGTAGGATTTCTATAATCTTGACTTAAATCCATGACTCTTAATTTAGGATTAGAGGGAGTATATTACAAAAGTATTTTTGAATCTTGAGTATTCATAAAGTATCTTACTCTTATATGTTTTCAAGACCATCTAAGATTCAAATGGAAAGATTAATCAACCAAAATGGGTAATAAAGTATTTGGAATGTAATTAGTTTTTTTTTAATTTTTTGCTATCTTTTAATGTTTCGTTTCTCTCTTTTTTGAAGCAACTTTTGTTAGAGGGAGAGCAAAAACCGATTTGACAAGAGGCAAATTATAGTAACTTCGTTAATCATAACGTAACTTTTTATATTTGAATTAGGTGGACAAGATGATCTCACCGACCACTATTTTTTCACACGCTTTCTTATGTCCTAATCGTAAATCGCGTAACCCTTAACCCACCCAAAATTTGACTTCCATTAGTTGGTCCGAGACAGTTTTTTCTTTATTATTTTGTAACTCAAATCTAAACATGAATTGCAAAATCACAAATTAAAGATGATTCATGTAATCAATCAAAATATTAGATGTTGATCTTTGTTTGTCTTGCATATCTATAAACCTTGTAAATATAATCTTTCCGAAGTGCCTTGATTTAAGCTGGCATTTGACTTATAAATATAAACCTTTTTAGTTATCTTTAATGCTTTCTCTTTTTCTCTCTAAGCTGGCATTTGCTTTGTAAATATGTTAAATACGTGGCATCATATAATTCATATCTCTCTAATATAAATAACAACCTCAACTTTCACTTTTTCCATCCTCTCTTTGGAT
>JAJJWW010018417.1:0-118060 GCA_023531295.1 Papaver armeniacum
TGGAATAAGTTTGTGAATGGGTATGCAAACTTCCGGTCCTGAAATCCGACAAAATAGTTCGCACACTAAGTACACAAACCGTAATGCATTCAGACATGGGTTTTATCTCTTAACTCCCATTTCAACCATTGAAACATTCTTAGAAGACGACAATAGCTGTCTCACACAAACTATTAGCTTATAAGCAATTTTCAAGTGATCGAATGATCAATACGAAACATTCTGATTCTACATCAAATGACTATCTCACATAAATCATGTAAGATGTTACCAGGTTATTTTCACATGCTTTCTCAAGAATAATGATGAACGTAGTTAAAGCAAAAAGCTTTACAACACATATTTAGAGAAAGATATATGCGAGTTAAACTCAGCTCAAAATATCAAATGTATAGAATGTAAAGTCTATATAGCTATACGACTTTGTCTCAATAGGAGATAAAATAAAATAGACTTCTGAGTGATAGATGAGTTCAAGTCTCCACATACCTTTTGTTGATGAAGCTCCACAAGCTCCCCTTAGTAGTTATTCGTCTTCAATCGATGAACGTCGTGAAGTCTAAAGCTCAACTATACATTTTATCCTAATCTGAGACATAGCAAGTAGACTAGAAATCAAGACTTATAGTTTTGACAACTAAACTTGACAAACAAGCTTAAGATAGAAAAGCTTGCGAGTTCGACCGAGCAGTGCTCTAATATATACCTTAACAACCTCTTTGCTTTACCAAGATGTAAATGACTAGGTGAAATTATGAACCTAGAAAGCATACTTGAGGCAAACATAATATCGGGTCTTGTATGTGTAAGATACAACAAATTTCCAATAAGACCTCTATAATAAGTCTCATCAATTTTTCTTTCTCCCTCATATTTCTTGAGTTTCTCATTCACTATAAGTGGTGTTGATGTGGGGTCACAACCAAGCATACCAAATTTCTTCAATACCTTTTCGGCATACTTGCTTTGAGAAATAAACACTCTATCTTCACTTTGATGAACTTCAATACCAAGGAAGTACTTGAGCAAACCCATGTCACACATTTCATATTTCGTCATAATTTCTCTCTTGAATTGTTCAATCATTTCCCGTAAAAATCAGGTCATCAACATACAAAACAACGGTGAGAATAGACATACCTTGTGTCTTCACATATAATGTAGGTTCACTCTTGATTTTGTTGAATTTTTTCCTTTTGAAGTATCCATATATCTCACTATACCAAAGCTCTTGGTGCTTGCTTTAGGCCATGCAAAGCTTTCTTTAACTTGCATACCTTGTCTTCTTCTCCTTTAATCACAAAACTTTGTGGTTGTTCCACATAGACTTCTTCTTGGAATTCTCTATTCAAAAAGGTCGATTTCACATCAAGTTGATGTTATAACCAACTTCTTTGAGAATCCATAGAAATTACGGATCTTATGGTGTCAAGAGAAGAAACCGGTGCAAAAGTATCATTGTAGTCGATGTTGGGTTGTTGTGAGTATCACTTTGCCACCAACCTTGCTTTGTGCCTTTGAACCTATCCATCTGCATTGTACTTCACCTTGTATATTCATTTCACACCAATAACTTCTTTATCACTTGGTCTTGCTACTTTCTCCCATGTATTATTCTCATCATTGACAAAAACTTCTTCTTTCATAGCTTTTATCCAAAATGGTTCTTATGATACTTCAAAAAAAAAATCAGGTTCAACCGTACAAAAGTTACATCTTTCATACACTTTACTCAACCTTTGCATATTCTTTGGTGCCATTGGTGGTGATGATGATGCACTAGTACTTGGAGACATACTTGGAGATGTTCATTGTCTTGTATTTGGTGGTATTTGAGGTAGTTCTTACTCATTTTCTTCACCTTCTTCAACTTCATTTGTTGCTGAATTTTCTTGCCCTTCATCAACAATAATGGTTCTCTTCTCAATTTTACCTTCTCTCCATTTCCATGAAGTACCTTCATCAAACAAGACATCACGGCTTGTTACCATTATGTTGTTCTTCAAGAAAACAACCTATAACCTTTTGATTGGAGTCTATAGCCAAGAAATATACATTTATCACTTGATTCATCAAGCTTTATTCTCTTCACCTTTGGAATTTGAGAATAACACACACTACCAAAAACTTTGAGATGCCTTATCGATGGTTTTCACCCACTCCATGCTTCAAAAGGAGTTCTGTCCCATACGGATTTTGTTGGACACCTATTCATCAAGTAGACGGCGGTGTTAACGGCTTAAGCCCAAAACTCTCTAGGCATGCCCTTCTCATGAAGCATGGACTTCGCCATCTCCATCACGGTTTGGTTCTTTCTCCGAAACACTGTTTTGTTGAGGAGTATAACCCACTGTTAATTTTCTTTCCAAGCATCTATCTTCACAAAATATGTCAAACTCTTTGTTGTTGTATTCTTTGCCTCTATAACTTATCAAAACTTTGATGTAGTGAACATTTTACTTTTCAACAAGGCTTTTGAACTTCTTGAATATGCTAAAAATTTCGTACTTTTGTCTCATGAAGTACACCCAAGTCATACGAGTATAGTCATCAATGAATAAAATGAAGTTTGTATTACCTCCATGAGTTGGTGTCTTCATTGGTCCACATACATCGGTATGTACCAAACCAAGAAGTTCTTTTGCTCTTCATGCTACACCTTTTGGGAATGATTGGTGATGTTGATTCCCAAGTGCACAACCTCCACACATCCATCCTCACTACCAAAACCCTACCCTATCTTGATATATAAAAACGTAGCTGCAAAATCTGGATATCTTCATTCGGGACATCCTGCTGGAGCGGTTTTATTGGGTCCGAGAAGCCTAGGTATGAAGATCGTTATTGATTCTGCCCTCAAAGGATAATGACTACTCTACAAATCCAGCAGATGCCACTGCTAGTTAGTTAGTTGTATTTCTAAGCGGAAGTTGGAGTGCATGTCAATCCCAATTTATACCGAAAAGAATAGGGTGTTAGTTAATGTTACTCGTGTAAGTTCTTGTTCCTAGATTGATTCCTTTATTGATCAACTAATGTCTGAATGGGGTGCGAGAATTGGACTCATATAAGTACAGGTGAAGAAGTAATACGATAGGTATGGTGTGGAAGTCCTTGCACCATGTTCTTGTTGGAAATCACCTTGAGACAATTGAAATTCAAATGCCCAAGTCTTTTATGCCATAACCATGTTTCATCAATGGTTTCCATCTTCATTGCAACATTCTTCTCTTTTTCAAACACAATTGGAAATCTTCTATTATTCTCCATCTTTAACTCTTCATGACTTGTCTCTTATTCTTGTGTTTCTTGTCATAAATGGTGCAACATCCATCTTCAAAATGGACGGCGTACCCAAGCTCTACAAGTTGCCTAACACTAAGATTTTTTTTTCCCAAGTCCGGAACATATAACACGTCTCTAATGCATTTTTCTCCATTGAGTTTTTTCACGTAAATTGTACCTCTTCCATTAGCTTGAACCATGTTTACATCCAGGGCCATCTTACAGTTTCGGGGTGCCCTAGGAGAACTTAAATTTTGAGGCCTTTTTATGTGTTATCAATTCAAGAACGGAGGCAAAATTTTAGTTTGAGAGTCAAGTTTATATACTATTAAAGCGATAACTTGGATTTGCTTGGCGGCCGAAGGTCGTCGATTTTTTTTTTTCCAGTTTTATAGGTTAGATTTTGGGTTGTATACTTTCAATTTGGCGTACAATATTCCAAAATCGATAACTGATAGATAGTCGGTGATACTTATAGCTGTTAGAAAATAATTTGTAACAATTATAATTGTAACAAGTATATGTTATATGAATAAACGTTACAAAATGATTTAGTAGCACTTATGTCTGTTAGTAATGACTAATAGACAAAAAAAAAATTGGGCCCCTAACAATTTAGATCCCTAGGCGACCGCCTAAATCGCCTAGCCTCTAAGACGACCCTGTTTACATCCCTCATTTTTACGAGAGAATTTATGGAAGTATCCATATCAGCAAACAAGATCTTCACACCGGACATATGAGTTGTAAAACCACTATCCAGAAACCAGACTTCACTTTTGGAAGTCACCATAGCTCTTTGACAAGCATAAAATAAGTTTTGTTTTTCTTCTTTCGCTTCCGCTCTACCGGCTTGTTCATATCCTTTGTATCTACAATCTTTCTCCAAATGTCAATACTTCTTACAATGATGACATCGGGGTTTTCCTTTATTCTAACAATTCTTCTCCAAGTGACCATGGCATCTTGGTACTTGTGATGTATCACTCTTTGTGTAGTTGTTGGAGTTAGCTCCTCCTTTCTTCCATTTTACCTTTCATTTGAAGCTAGATGAAGCATCACCCTTGTACTCATTCTTCTTCATTGCTGAATTTTTTGAGTTCAAGTTCATTTTCGATTGAAAAGCCCTTTCAATTGACTTTTCGGAGTGTCTTAACAATATTTGTTCAAACACCTTCAAAGAAGCCCATAACTCTTGCGACTTTAATGTGGAGAAATCTTTAGTCTCTTCCAAAATGACTACAATGGGTTCAAATTTTTCCAGCAAACAAATCAATATCTTCTCACATATTCTTCTTTCTTTCATCTTCTCAGAACAAATCATCATTTTATTAACGACTTCGACAACTCTAGAAGAAAACTCATTCAAACTTTCATTATCATTCATTTTAAGATTCTCAAAATCTCTTCTATATGAATGTAATTTTAATTCTTTTACCTTCGTATTACCTCCATACTGAAAAAGCGAGGGTCTAACAACCACACCCAGTATTTCGTTTAGCAATCTATATGGACAAACTCCAATATAATTCTGAGAGCACCAACTAATAAAGTGAGCTCAATCAAGAAATATATCCAAGCGTTATATCTATGTTTCACAATGTAATCAACAAATCAAACAGATAGAAATCCGCGAGCCTGATTATTATGTGAAACAACTTGAACTGTACCAAAGACCAATGTTCAAGTATCAATCAATTTATATCAACAACCAAAGGTTGAATTATCTAATTGATTGAGAACTATGCACAACCTGTGATATTTCAATTATATAGAAAATATAATGCGGAAAAGAAATAACACAGACACAAGAAATTTTGTTAACGAGGAAACCGCAAATGCAGAAAAACCCCGGGACCTAGTCCAAATTTGAACACCACACTGTATTAAGCCTCTACAGACACTAGCCTACTCCTGTTAGAGCATTGCTCGGTCGAACTCGCAAGCGTTGCTATCTCAAGCTTGTTTTTCAAGTTTAGTTTCCAAAACTATAAGTCTTGATTTCTAGTCTACTTATAGCTAAGTCTCGGATTAGGATAGTAAGTGTAGTTGAGCTTTAGCCTCCACGGCGTTCATCGAATGAAGACGAAGAACTACTCAAGGGAACTTGTGGAACTTCACCAACAAAAAGGTATGTGGATACTTGAACTCATCTATCACTCAAAATTCTATCTACTTTATCTCCTATTTGAGACAAAAAGTCGTATTGCTATATAGACTTCATTTATACACATTTGGTATTTCGAGCCGAGTTTATCTCGCGTATTTATATCTCGAAATATGTGTTGATAAGCTTTCGCTTTAGCAAAGTTCATATTTTATTCATGACGCAAGTCAAAAGATGATCATATGAAAATCGCCTTGTATCATCTTACATGATTTGTGTGAGACATCATTTGATGTAGACTCGGAATGTTTCGTATTGATCATTCTATCACTTGAAAATTGCTTTGAAGCTAATAATTTGTGTGAGACAGCTATTGTCGTCTTCTGAGAATGTTTCAATGATTGAAATGAGGGTTTAGAATATGTAACCATGATTGGATATAAACATAGTGTGTATTCACATTTGTGTAAAGTCCAAAACCGGGAACCATAGTATGCATACCCGTACGCGTACTGGTCGGCTGATGGAAGTACGGGAGCTAAGTATGCGTACCCGTACGCGTATTGGTGGAAGTATAATTCCCGTGAATTTCTGCTGGAGTTTGAAAGGTGAACTGGTATGCGTACCCATACGCCAACTGGCGCAACAAAACCCAGTCCAGCCACTTAGGTATGCGTACACGTTTGCATACTTAAGTAGGTTACATTCTAATATTTGTTTGTTCATGAACTAATACATTTATATATTAAGGAATGCAATCTTTTGCAAACCGTGGCTATAATGTTCATGAAATGATTCGAGTGAATCAAAATCGATTTTTTTTTTAAATTGTGTCTTGTATACTTCTATGAGAATATAAACAAATGAACAACTCTCTAACTAGTTTCATTTGAGTCATTTGAACTAGTTATGATAAAGATGAATTAGGTTGATATGAAAGTGCTCATATGGTTAACTATTGTTGAAACAGCTAAGTGTACACGTTTAGGTATGGTTACCTTTATCTAAATGACGTACATTTCATTTGTGTATAACAAGCTAATTAAGTTCGATCTAACGGTTGAAAGATATTAGCTTGTATCTAATTAGGTTTTCATCTAATGGTGAATATTGAATGCTTTGTTACCTAGGTATCATTGATTGCAAACCCTGATTTGGAGACTATATAAAGGAGAACTCTAGCAACTGGGAAACCTACACTACACCAAAAATGGAGTTTTGCAACTGGCTCCCCTATTGCGAATCGGGGTCGCAACTGCACTCAGCTGTTGCGAAAGGGAGCGACTCGAATTTTCACAACGAAAATGTAGTTGTTGCGAATTTTGTGTCACAACTGTTCTTAGCTGTTGCGACTCAAAAACTTAGCAACAGCTAATCAGTAGTTGCGAAATTTTTACTTTTTGTTGCTAAATCTTGACTAAGTCAACGAAGACTGACCCAAATTTTTGTGGTAAAAAATTAGCAACAAATTTTAGCTATTGCGAATTTTATGCAACAAAAAAAAAACGGTCGCTCTTCATTGAACTAGTCAAAATATGTTTCCCCATTTCTATTTTAACCTGCAATTACCCCAGTCCCCTGTAATTCTTGTGATTCAATCAATCCTGGAAAATAGAAAATCAAGTGGCTTCATTCTAATTTAACACACATTTCGATTCAATTTACACTTAGGCTAAAAAACAACCAAAACTCAGTAAAACCATAATGTTTCTTATAATCAACAAGTGATTGTAGTTGGATGATAAATAAAATCATTATGTTTCTATTTAAGATAAAAATATATCAGATCCACCATGAACAACAAGATTGGTCTATACACAGAAAGATATATAATCTTTTTAGCATCTTTGTTTGAACATTATGATAAATACTACATGCAGCAGGTAGAGTAGAATTACCAAATCAGTAGCTGTTTTGATACACTACAATAGTGTTTCAGGAGCAGAAAATGATATTTCACCAGTTTGTACCATGCTCAACTTCCATTATATCCCTGCAGGCCGTAGTAGTTAGAAATTAATACTCAATTCTCACCTGATCATGTCAAATTTGAGCTTAAAAGTATTACGCAATACTCGCAGTACATTGACATCATTCTAGTAGCAAAACAAACTAAGAAAACAGTTTATAATTTTCACAACGAAACCAGTCAATTAAATACCTTTGATAAGCAGAAATAAAAAGAAAGTCATATACTTACGAGGAATGCCAACTACAAATATACCAGAAATTTGTTTTAATTCTTAGTCATATTTGTTTCCAATCGTTGTTTAGACATCTTGCCGACATCAACAGCAAGCGGTTTCTTGCTTATTGCCCAGAATTCAGATTCATCCAAAACACCACCAATAACAAATTGCTAATGCAGCTTCTGCAACTCACTATTCTCAGCGAGCAGTTCATCCGAAGTTCCATTTCTTCTAGACGGAGCTGTTCATCATGCAGTGTAGTTGCAGACTTCTCGGAATCCACTTTGGCGTCCAGTGCAGATGATTGCCAAGCTTTGGTCTTTCCAATGACCTTTCCAACAAACTCTCTGTCAAAATTAGGTCATCAGGTGAGAACTCAAGTTTGTCCTCTGTCAAAATTAGAACTCCTTGAACACCAGGATCCTTGACACCACTCTTCTTATACCGAACACGCATAACCACCTGACTGCACGCCATAGTTTTTGCACCAATCTAACAATGATCAAGAGAAGAAGAAATTAAATTCAAAATTTGAAATAGGAATTAAAAGCTTATTTCAACAGGGTATTTTCAAGCTCAATAAATAAACAAAAATTAGAGTGGTTATGCCAATTTTCAACCTCTAACCTGTAACACTAAAAGACAGGTGATAGTGGGTTTTGAAGCAAGCAATGAAAGTAAGTAACACAAGAAAAAAGAAAAAGAAAAAGGCTAAGTTCAATAATCTCCTGATGTCAATATTGATAGTTTTCTAGTTTCTTTTTTATTTTCCTATCATAGTTAAAGTGTGTGATTTTATCGACTGCAGGCCTCAAATTTAAGAATTGCATAACAATATATCAATGCCTTTGGTGAAATTGCAAAGAAGGTACGTGATTATACCGAGTGTTTCAATATGTAACGAGATACGAACGTTATGTCTGAACTAAAGACTAACTAATACACTTTGTTACTTACAGGGCACAACAATGTTACTTCCAGCTGATGTTTCTCATCCAGCCAACACGATGGGTCAAGCTTTGAGCTTGTATAAAAATGTCGTTGGCAATGCCTCCTCTAGTGGTGGTGGTGGTGGTGTGTGATGATAGGATCTATGAGATCCACCCATCGGAGATAAGAGAAGCCAATCGCCTTCTAAACCTACCAGCAAGTACGGTTTAATTGATAGTGGTAATTGAACTTTTGTCCCTACTTTTGATGGTCTACACAAATATCCTTATCACATAATAATTTTGTCCCTCTTTATCTAAAAGCCCATCAGGGGCCTAATAACAAATTATTAACTTCCAAATATACCCCCTGTGTGTTATCTTCTTTTTAATTTCTCAAAACTTCGTTTTTTTCTTCTTCTCGTATTTCTCTTTCAAGAACCACAACAGCTCTGCAACTACCACCACCAGCTCCGCCGCCCGCCGCCGCCACCACCACGTCCATCGCTATTAGCAACAGATCTATCTATCTACCTACTAACTTCTTCTTCTTCTTTTCTTATTAGCAGCGACATCTCGAAATTTTTCCTCCACTTCCATCGCTCCACCACCGCGCAACATCTCCATCGCTCCACCACCACCAAACAACATCTCCATCGTAACCATAACCACCACCACCACCTCCTTAGTCACCATCTACATCTCCATCTTTACAATGAGATT
Source organism: Papaver armeniacum (assembly GCA_023531295.1). Classification (NCBI taxonomy): domain Eukaryota; kingdom Viridiplantae; phylum Streptophyta; class Magnoliopsida; order Ranunculales; family Papaveraceae; genus Papaver; species Papaver armeniacum. The sequence goes on from JAJJWW010018417.1 coordinate 9,234, forward strand.
CATGAATCGGATTTATTAAATTTGAAAATGAGATAGATCTCGTGATTTATTAGATTTGATATCAACCTCGCAAACCTTGGAAGAACCAGATAAAGTCCTGCACGAGGAAGAAGTCTTTCCTGTTCATCGAAATCTATCATGTTCTCAATTTCGTGTTCAAAGCGATAAATATTGAGAACGGAGCTCTTGATTTTGCCGTAAATCTAAAAGTGGTCCCGTGAAACCGAAAACCTTGCATCGGCTTCTCCACGGCGATAATTTTTTAATGATTTACAGCAAGTATGTGTAGAGTATTTCTTGTTTCTTCTTTTGGTATTTCAATCACTATTTTGTTCTTATTGAATTTTATGGTATAGATCAAGTGGATCTGCCCAACGACACCTACTCAGTCAATATCACCATTTGGTGGATTTCCTTCCACCGTGTAAGACTAAATGCTTCTAATTTGCTGTGGAATTTTATAGGGAATCATCCGTATTAATTTCTAAAGTTCAAACTAATGTTTTGATGAGTTAGCGACATCGATGAACATCATCTAATGCAAGCATTTTAATCTGTGCTCATGGTTTGATGTGGCGGACCTTACAGAGGACTCTCCTAGTGATATGGAAGGCTTAGATGCTTGCAAAGACATGTTGCAAATCATATCAATGAGCCCAACACGGAATTGTGAATTCGTAAAAACCGCATGTTGGTGGTGAAAAAACGGAAGAGAAGAAATGTAAATTAAAGTTGTTGTTGTTGATTAAGGATATTTACTTAATTAGAGGTAATAATCATGTTTATCTCCTTTTGATTTTTCATTTTCTTATACTCCGTCGATAAAATTGATGTTGGATTTTGGTTTTGGTGGTGTGGTGGTGGTGGTTGTGGTGCTGTAGATGTGTGATTTGTTGGTGGCAGTATTGGTATAAGTTGTTGTTACAGATATTGGATCAACTATGGTTGTTGATCCATATATTTTGGATCAACAATGGTTGTTGATCCAACTGCAATGGATAAACATCCACTGTTGATCCAACTGAAATGGATAAACATCTATTGTTGATTCAACGAGATTGGTTTTGAAGCTGGTCTTGAGCCTGTTGGTGTTTATGAAGCTACGGTGTAATGAAATATGGTGGTTATCCGGGTTGAAGCGAGCGATTGTATTGGATCAACAATGGTTGTTGATCCATCTATATGGGATCAACTATCGTTGTTGATCCTTTGAACTCATGTTTGGTAGTTTAAATCATGTAAATTTGTTCTAATGTTGAACTTGTGGTGCAATGGTAGCATGGTGACTCCATGTCGGATGATGCGTGTTCGACTCACGCCAAGTTCACTCCATTTTACATGGATAAACTATCATTATTGATCCAATTTTAAATGGATCAACTTCCATTGTTGATCCACTAAAATTGGATCAACTTCTACTGTTGATCCTTTTTTCTTGGATAAACTAGATAAACTTCTATTGTTGATGGTTTTGTTGGTGGATCTGAAACTGCAGCTGATTAAGTGGTAGCATTTTTCTATCAGCGTGGATAAACATCCATTGTTGATCCAACTGCAATGGATAAACATCCACTATTTGATCCAACTGAAATGGATCAACTACTTTTTGTTGATACAAAAATATTTGAACCAGTGGCGGTGGCGGCGGCGGCGGTGGCGGCGGCGGCGGCGAACTTGTGGTGGTGGCGGCAACAAACTAGTGGTGGAGGAGGACTAGTGGTGGTGTAATGGTGGCGATGAAGGAGTGGTGGTGTAATATTGGTGGTGGTGGTGGTGGCGGTTGGTAGGTGGTGGTTGTTGAACGGTGGTGGTGGTGTAATGGTAGTTGAATGTTGGTGGTGGTGGTGCTAGTGGTGGTGGTGAAGTGGTAGAAGAAAAAATTTGTTGTATTTTGAAATAAAGAAAAATATTATATGAGTACTACACCAAAACAGCCTTTTTGTGACGTTTATAAACGTTGCGCATAATTTGTGCAACGTAAATAAATGTTGGGAAAACGGCGTTGCGCATTGGTGTGCAACACAATTTATCCGTTGCACAAATTATATTGAGAAACGCTTATAAACGTTGCACAATATGTTGTGCAACGTTTTATTTATCCTATTTGTGCAACATATATCTCAATTTGTGCAACGTTTATTATTAATTGGATAACATTTCTGTAGGTCCCATCTTGGTTTCTGTCAACGTTTCATTTTTTCGGTCGCAGTTATATCCGTTGCTCATTTCAGGAGATATGCGCAACGAATGCTTTTATACTTTTATATCCGTTGCAAATTAATTTTTCAGGTCAAAAAAATTGCCTCCGGTTATAATTCTGGCAGATTTCTGCACCAGAATATACCGTTCTAAATTAACTAGGAGACCCAATTTATCATTTGGAAGGAATCTTAGTATCATCACAGTCGATCCAGAACAATTACTGATCAACACCATCATTCATGTTTAATAATTCATACATCAGTAATAGATGAACTTACCATAAACCCATAATAAATTAGATAATCTGACATTATGTTTTCAAATTAAAACACAATTGGACTCTCAGACTACTTGAGTCTACTGAGTTAACACTTCCAACTTTTACTGAGTTAACACTTCCAACTTCGAAAAAGAATACCCTATGACATTTGTGTAGAAACATACAAGGACCTCCATGCAGAGCAATTAAGGCAGAGTACAATGGGTACTAAGGGATGGGGGCATAGAGCATCTTTATCCGAGCTGATCACTAAATGCATCATCATATGAACCTGAGGTGCAAACAAAGAAACAAAAATAAGATTTTCTGCTAAACTTTTTAATACATTTAGGAGAGGTAAGATCCTGTATTAACTGCAAGGCTTACACCACCAATGAGAAATCCATTTTTTTAGGCAAAACTTTAATTTACCTGAACAAGCCTTGTGTTTCGCGTTTATCCAAAATGACTGGATGATTGCACAATGCAAGAATCTGCCGACGGAAAAATTAGGCGTGTGAGAATGGATAAACCTCTTGGAAAAAGGTAATTGATTGTTGGAAAAAAGATTGACGATTTCCAATGTTACAGTAAAGCATCTATGTGACAAGTGGACAACGGGATGCTATCAGTTACAGAAAATGAAATCCCATAGAAACTAAAAACATTGATTAAGAATCAATGAAGCATATGCATATAACAATTCTAGGCAGATCAGAATTACTCAAAGACAAGGCAAAATTAATGCAAACTTACCGGATACTTGACTGTTTTCGCATTTGATTCTAGATAATATCTGCTAGCTTGGACAGCAGCAGTAGCCATACGTTTGATATCAACAGCTCGTACTCTCTGCGAATTATGTGTGGCCTCTTCGGACTCGAACTTAGTCAATTTGATAAATGCAAAGCCTAATTCACCCAGTGTCATGTTGATCTTTAACAAGTTCGGCCTACGCATATTAAATAGAACAAAAATGATATTAAACGTAATGCAGTCACCCAACATGTAATCAAACAACTCAACCTTCTTTGCTGATACTACTAGTGTTCACAAACACGAAGACAATTACATGTTGGATGCACTAGTGAGCTGGGTTTCGAGATCACATGACCACAAGTACAAAAATGAACATAATTAGAATAAAAGATGATTATTACCTCATCAAAAGGATAAGATTCTGGGCTTTCTTTAATCTCATCTTGGCTGCATAAGAAGCAAAAGAAGTATTAAGTGATTACACAAAAAAAGAAGTTCTGATTAGCATGCTAATTACCTCATCTCCTAGACGCTCATGCACACTCTTAGTACTCATTGAAGAAGGAGAAACTTTTGGCTTCTCATCAACCTTCAACAACAAAATAAATGAGCGAAATACGTCATCTAGTGTTTGAAATATAGAGAAGGAATACTATGCAAATAGGTACTCTTGTTGTTATTCAACTCACAAGCACGTGTACTTCAAAAAAAAACTAATTTATTTGGATAGCGTGACAGGAATGAAATGACCTGAACTGCAACCATTGCTACAGTTCCAACATTACCTGGAGAAAATCCTACCAAAAAGATAACCACAAGATCAGTTGTTATTTACCTGCCGAAACAAAAATTAAACTCGGGTAAAATGCAATTCCATTAACACCTCCAAATTGTTGTAGGACCATTAATCCAACTCCAACCTAATTCAAAAGTAAGACCAACATATAAGATTATTGTAAGGTTTATTAATTGGAATGAAGAACTAGTATGCGAAAGAAAGCTTACAATGAGTCAATGAGCATATTTTCTCTGAAATAAGTCCAAGGTTTTGGCTTTTGGTAGTCGCTGAATGGTCTTGGTATAATCCTATGGAACATATCAACAGAAAGGTACTCATAATATGCATTATTTTTCAAAACTAATTAGTCTGGTCATAAACATACTCTGATTTCTTCAGTTTCTTCGGATATATCGACATTGTTTCCCCGAAGATGTCGAAGAGAGTATTCAAAGGCTTCCAGTTTGCCAACTTTTGCCTATGCCAATTCAAAGTCCAACGACTTAATTATGAATAAGCTTTAAGATATACATTTTAACATAACTTGGCATCTAACCAGCCATCTAGGAGATTCAGGAATGAAGATGAGCCCTCTAAATTGTACCAGGCACGGAATGACTCATGTATATATGTAATGAAATCTACAAGGATTTATGGTTTCAAGTGCATCAATGAAATACCCTCAGCCAGAAAATCAGTTATTGGACACCAAGAAGTAATCTCAACTGAGAAAACATACCAAACAATTACAGAACCTAAGATATCCCAAAAAAGTTCAAGGAAAGCAAAAGAAAAGACCTTTTTTAATAGGTTGGCGAATAACTAACAATAGTATCCATCTATTGACCTCAATCGAGTTGAACAAGTACGACTACAATACCAAACCAAATCCATAATAACGAGTGATACAACCTTTTTAGTAACAACTGATGCGACCTCATACATTTCATAAGCACTTGGCTGAGTACTTATGGTTGTATAGCTCCGTCCTTATGCGCGCAGGTCACTGCAAGAACTTTACTCTCTAGCTCATAGTTGGTTAGCATAGTTCTGTTACACTGCAGGTCACTGAAACAACCTGAGAGAGAGAGAGGGAGTACAGGACAACTCTAACTGGTTCCTATTGACCATTGCCAGTACCTGAAATTGAAAAGCTTAGCAAAGTCAAGCTTAAAAAACTTCAACAAAAAAGCTGAACATTAATATCTTTAACAGTAAACAAAATCAAAGGAATCAAATCTTCTAATGTATAACTCAAAACCACAAACCCATCTCTGTATCCAAATCATTCACTTTTACAAGAGATTTTTACATCAAAACAACTTCAACAAATCATTAAAATGAAATCAGATTACACCTTATGCTTCAAAACTAAATAATACGAGGAAAAAAAAACCAAAATCGACAGAACAAGGCTCCAAAATCAAATCCCTAACTTCGTTAGATATATTCACAAAGTTAGGTCAAAATCAAACAATAAAATTAACTAGCAGTAATAATATTTGATGGTTTATACCTGATGATAATCAACAAACTGGTTTCTCAATCGACTATCAAACGATTTGATTGTGGATTTTAGGAACAAAATTGATTTCTAGGTTTAGGAAGATTTGAAGTTTTTAGAGAACAGATCCACAGCTATAGAATACAGTGTTTGATCAAAGAAGATTGGGTTAAGAAGTAATGGTTTTAATTTCATGGAAAACTAAAAAGCTTAGCAGATCTAGGTTCAGACGAGAGGTTCTCGTTTTCAAAGAAAGTTTCTTGAAAATAAGAGAGAGAAAGAAAAACGAGGAATGAGATAAGTGTTGAAAGATAACTCTATTTAATTAGGTATTAAAAAAAAGAAACAATAAATAAAAAAAGAAACTAAAATAAATATTGATATAAAAAACCCATAAAAATACCATGTACAACGTTTGTAGACGTCAAGAATACGTTGCTCCCCCTAATTTCTATTAATAAAGAAAAATTATCTATTTTGAGCAACGTATTTATCAGTGCGCAACGGATATAGACGTTTCAAAGGGTGCAACGTCTATATCCGTTGCACACCTCCGAAAATGAAGCGTTGCAAAATACAAGATATGGTGTAGTGAGGGTATTAAGGTAATCTAATATTAAATAGATAAGGTTATAAAAAAGGAGGGACATATTTATTATTGCATAAGGATATATTTGTAGGAAGTTAAAAGTAGGGACATATAATTAATATACCCTAATTGATAACAGGCGACAAGATAGAAAGATAAAAAATATTACTTAAATTCAAGTTTTGATATTGATACCAGTAAGACAATCTCATAGGTAGTTTTGAGGACTGATTATGCCACTTAATTGTGTTTGGAGCTAGGGGCTCTTCTCCTTGTTTATCGACTAGGTCAATGGTTAGGATTACCTTCTCTTGTTCTGACAACAACATTACATAGACTTAATCCTCCTCAAATTCTGCATCACCGACCCTGGTATCAGGACTTGGTACACTGAATACAACCTTGTTTTGGTATCACAAACCTGCTTGAGCTGAGGCTGAGTATGAGCCTTAAAACAATTTAGCAGTCATTCAACAACCTTCTGAATAGCTTATGTTGCTTCTTTATTCTGCCACAACAAAAAAACAAAAGTACATCTGTAAACAAATAAACATGATGGCACAATGTGAACAATCACAATATGATTTCGAGAATAAATTGCAACAAAGCTTAGTCACCAGGAGCGGGAGCGAGGTCGGGAACGGGAGCGAGACCGAAATCGAAATTCGAGGAGCGTGTCGGGAGCGTAAATTAGGTTTCATAGATATATTAGTGTTTGTGGGTGAAAACTGTTTCTGCTGGTTTTGGTGAATTTGGGTGTGTGGATGAGAAACGAATCTAAACCCTAAACAATGCACTGCACGGGAGTACTTTTGATTCGAGAGATCAATCTGTATAATCCTGGCCTAAACCAAGAAATGGCTGTTCTAGGCTTGCTTCGGTCACAAAGTGAAGGAGAAGGGTTGGTCTTAGGGAGGGAAGCGAAGAGAGTTCTGAGACCAGAATGATTAATTCTGAAGATGTGGCTTGTTTTATGACTTGTATCAGAAAGTGGAACTGGCTTACAAAGTGAAAAGCTATCAGTTCTTGGTGATTTCTGGATACTATGTTGTTGCCGACCAAAAACTTGTTGTTTTGGTGGAAACAGGTGAAGCCTATTTATACAAGTCATATTTAAACGTACCCTGGTCTCGTAGGAAGTGGGAACGATTGGGTGATGGAAGAGTTGAGTAACGTATAACCGTCAGAAACCCATGCTTCCATGATGAAGGAAGTGGATCCGTTTACACCCGTTACTTCTTGCCGCCACTAATTGTCCCGCTTCATGACACTTTCTTATAACGGGCGTATTGCACGCCGCACGCTGTAAACCGCCAGACCAATACCCTGATGAGTATCCCCCAGTTTGTGACATGTTTGATGTCTCGAGTGTTTTCGTGGAAAATGTGTAGCAGGTTGCTATGTACGGCAAGTCAAAGTCAAGAGTCTTGCCGCAGGAAAATAGCATGTGATGCTATTAGGAACGTCTTGGATGGTTGCCTAAAACTTGCCACAAGTCCGTCAGTTCGGTGGCGAACTTGGATGGCTGAGATTGCATCTCATGAGGAAGGGTAGCCATTGATTATGGCTACCTTCTGTTGGCGCCTGGTAATGGCACAGTGGCGTTTTTGGTGTATGCCAGTGGCACTGCGGCATGACTGGTATAGCTCGTTCATGCCAGTGCCACGGTGGTATAAGTGGCGCCTGGAGTAGTCATGTCCACGAGATTTAAACGGCTGGTCGCCTAAAACTTGCCACAAGTCTGTCAGTTCGGTGGAGAATTTGGATGGCTGAGATTGCATCTCATGAGAAAGGATGACCATTGATTATGGCCATATCTTATTGTATAGCAAAGTGGCGCCATTGGCATAGTGGCGTCTGGCGTAGCCATGGCATAGCGGCATGCCAGCGGCGTAGTCGTGGCAGCTGTTTTGGCATACTGGTGTTAGACCCAAATATGGCTCTGGCAACATTGGCCATGTTGCTAAGTTAAACTTAAGGCCTTAGGAGAATCACTTAACCTAGTTGGCATGGCGACTTTATCTAAACTAGGGTTTGGCGTATCGAAACCTTAATTAGCATGTGCGCTACGGCACAGTGGCGTGGCTGACATAGCTGGCGCATGCCAGTGGCACGATGATGCAAGTAGCGCCTGGCGTAGCCATGGCCACTAAATTTTGGCACATTGGTGTTAGACTAAAATGTGGTGTGGCAACCCAATGCCCTGTGGAACATTGTTTTGGCTCGGTTAGCGTAGCAACTTTGCCTATATTAGGGTTTGGCATGCCGAAACCCTAATTAGCGCATGCGGCATGTGGCCGTGGATAGCCGAGATGATTGGCTCAAATTAAATATAAACCATTTAAGTTGGCTAGCCAAGTTGTATGGCTGAGATGATTCACATAAATTTGTGTTAACTCATGAAATTTCGTAATCAGAAAATTCAGATGTAGGACCCTCACTAAAATCGTTGTAGAATTCTCGTACGAACTCGGATTTTGACGGTCCGCCCCTCCATTCTGATCAGAAAAGAATTTCCTATCTCCTCGCTCGGGAATATTTAGGTTTTGAGCTCATTTAGGAGGTTAAAACAGCCCGACAGTGAAACTCAGGTAGAACTCAGGAGGGATTCTGTCAGTTTTCAGCCATGACCTAGCTCGCCTTTTATGTTGTATCTTTTAGATCGTTACTCCGATTGTTTTTATTTTTTAGTATGTTATGCTAGACATCCATACAAAACTTTTGGCATGTAGCTCATACTAAAATTATTTACCAAGCGTTCCCAGTTGTTTGTACAATCTTTGTGAAGCCAATTTGGCATGGTGACCACTTGACGCAATTCCACCTCTTTTAATATTGTGGCAGGTTTAGAGAAACCTGATTGGTCAATAAAAAGAGGGGTCCTGCCAAGCACGAGTGTGGCTACACTTCTGGTGCGCGTGGTAGGTTTAATGCGACCTGATTGGTCGATGGGGAATAGGGCCGGCAAGTACGGGCCCAGACACAGCTCATGGGAGTGTGGCGGGTTTAAAGCGACCTGATTGGTCGACAAAGGAGTAAGGGCCGGTTGGGTAGCATGGGGCGTGGCCAAGTGGTGTCGGCTGGCCTATGGCATGGACACGCTTCCTCTCATTGTTGCTCCTTCTCCGCGGCTCCTTTATTCTTTTCTTTCTGATTTTGGGTAGGACTTTGCACCTACTAATCCATGGCGGATTGTTGCTTACATGCATCAGTCTGGATAAATTTCATGTGAACATATTGAGTTGCTCAATAAATACGCTAGTGGAGAGGTTGAACACTCATCACTTTACATGGCTCAGTTTCTTTGTTGAGTGACGACACATTAAATATGAGGTTTTACAATTTTACCCCTGAACTAAAAAACACCATCAACATCAAATCCCCTGCTTAGCACGTAACTGTGGCATTATTGCGGGGTAAGCATGAGATTGTGACATATGAGGATAAAATCGAAAGGGAAGACATTAAGAGATTGCCAGGAAAATTCGACTAACCTTTGGCAGGAGGCATGAGTAGTCTATGATCCTTGTGTTGGTGTACTTCTGGCTTGGCCACAGGGTGCTGATGCCATTGAGTGTTGGCGCAGTGGTCCTTAACACAAAGATGAGTGTTGAGGTGGTGAAGCCGTCAGCACTATGACAACAACAGTGAGTGTTGATGAGTTTGAACGTCTCAACACTAGGAGGAAAGATGTGTTGAGGCAGTATGCCTAACAACATAGTGGTGAGTGTTGAGGAAGTCAACACTAAGAAAAAGGTATGTGTTGAGGAAGTTTGCCTGGCAACACATTGGTGAGTGTTGAGGAAATTTCCACGTCTCAACACTAAGGAAAAATATGTGTTGGGGCAGTTTGCCTGGAAACACGGATGATGAGTGTTGAGGAAATTTCCACGTCTCAACACTAAGGAAAAATATGTGTTGAGGCGGTTTGTGCGGCAACACGGATGGTGAGTGTTGAGGAGTTTGAATGTCTCAACACTAAGATGAAAAAAGTGTTGAGGCATTTTTCCTGGCAACACAGTGGTGAGTGTTGAGGAGTTTGAACGTCTCAACACTAAGAGGAAAAAATGTGTTGAAGCAGTTTGCCTGGCAACACAGTGGTGAGTGTTGAGGAATTTACACGTCTCAACACTAAGAGGAAAAGGTGTGTTGAGGCAGCATGCCTGGCAACACAGTAGTGAGTGTTGAGGAATTTACACGTCTCAACACTAAGAGGAAGGATGTGTTGAGGAAGCATGCCTAGCAACACAGTAGTGAGTGTTGAGGAATTTACACGTCTTAACACTAAGAGAAAAGGATGTGTTGAGGAAGCATGCCTAGCAACACAGTAGTGAGTGTTGAGGAATTTACACGTCTCACACTAAGAGGAAGGATGTGTTGAGGAAGCATGCCTAGCAACACAATAGTGAGTGTTAAGGAATTTACACGTCTCAACACTAAGAGAAATGATGTGTTGAGGAAGCATGCCTAGCAACACAGTAGTGAGAATTGAGGAATTTACACGTCTCAACACTAAGAGGAAAGGATGTGTTGAGGATGCATTCCTAGCAACACAGTAGTGAGTGTTGAGGAATTTACACGTCTCAACACTAAGAGATTTAAAACTTATTTGATATGCCTAATAGATATAAAACATTAGATTAAGGATAGTTACTTAGCTGTTTCTCCGCTAGGCATGTCCTTCGCGCATGACTGGGCTTTAGGTGTATCAGGCTCTCCCATGAGTAAGCAGCGTGACAAAAGTCCCCATGTGTAATTATCCTGAGCTTATTTCCTCGTGGAAGATGTGCTTCCATCGCATTCGCTGGTAAGGCGGTGACTGCGTTTAAGCTTCTAAACCTGAAGGAGGCTTCAGTCCCCAAGTGTAGCTTACTTTGATTGTACCACCTTGAATCCACACCACTGTGATTTGATACAAGTTTATCGTACTCTCCTGGATGGGATGCTTGGAACATCACATGGACGAAATATTCTTTGTAGTGGTTGCTGCTATGGTGAAGCTCAAACAAGCATCAGCGGTTTTTGGCAGCAGCTGTGATCAGAAGAGATTTGGCTGGCTGCGATCACAATCCTTGACAGGGAGGAGTGGCGGCTACAGGAATGAACTTCCCGTACCTTGGTAGGAAGGAGTGGCGGCTTCTGGAGAGAACGTTGAAGCGGCTTCTGGAGCGAAACGTTGAAGAGGAGCGGCTTCTGGAGGTGAGATGTTGAAGCGGCTCCTGGAGCGAAACGTTGAAGCGGAGCGGCTTCTGGGGAGAACGTTGAAGCGGAGCGGCTTCTGGAGGTGAGACGTTGAAGCGGCTCCTGGAGCGAAACGTTGAAGAGGAGCGGAATCTGGAGGTGAGACGTTGAAGCGACTTCTGGAGCGAAATATTGAAGTGGAGCGGCTTCTAGGGAGAACGTTGAAGCGGAGCGGCTTCTGGGGAGAACGTTGAAGCGGCTCCTGGAGTGAATCGTGGAAGCGGAGCGGCTTCTGGAGCGAAACGTTGAAGAGGAGCGGCTTCTGGAGGTGAGACGTTGAAGCGGCTCCTGGAGCGAAACGTTGAAGCGGAGCGGCTTCTGGGGAGAACGTTGAAGCGGATCCTGGAGTGAAACGTGGAAGCGGAGCGGCTTCTGGAGCGAAATGTTGAAGCGGAGCGGCTTCTGGAGCGAAAAGTTGAAGCGACTCCTGGAGCAAAGTTTGAAGCGCCAACGTAACACTTATGAGAGATTGAAAATATATCTCGGCGCTGCACCTTGGAGAAATAATAAAAAAAATCTCACACACATGCTTCATCATAGATTACATGGTTTTGTGAAAAGAGTCCCCAGAAAGCATTAATGCACAACTCCACCAATTGATGTTCGGTCACATTTGGTTTATGACAATCTAACGCCCGAATTCCGGATATCCCTTGACTAATCATTTGGATGTTCATTGTTTCGCTCCTTTTGAGTAGTGGCCATGTCCTTCTGATCCTTAGCAAAAACTTCTTGTATTTCCATCAAATCAACAATGGTAATAGAGGGTTGGTTTCCTCTGGCTCCTCGTACTGATGGTGGAGTGACAACAGCTCTGGTGACGACTGGGAGCGTCACACTTGAAGAAACAATGGGGGTGGCGGCAGCGGCTCTGGCTATGGTGATCGTAGGTGTAACGCCTGAGGGAATATTTCCTACGTCGCTGGTGTTGGTGGGAGAGTCTGCGGCGCCGCGGGTGTTGATCATGCTGACAGGTGGTACATTGATATCACTGGAAGGAACGTTGATATCAAGGGCATTTTCTGCGCCGGTGGCATCAGGGTTTGTTGCTGACCCGGACCTGAGCTCTACCATCTTGAAATTGCTATTGAAATTAGAATTAGTATTGCAACCGAGAGATTAATCTCCCATTGTGGTCGCCAATTATTTGTGGGTGAAAATTGTTTCTGCTGCTTTTGGTAAATTTGGGTGTGTGAATGAGAAACGAATCTAAACCCTAAACAATGCACTGCACGGGGGTACTTTTGATTCGAGATATCAATCTGTACAATCCTGGCCTAAACCAAGAAATGGTCGTTCCAGGCTTGCTTCGGTCACAAAGTGAAGGAGAAGGGTTGGTCTTAGGGAGGGAAGTGAAGAGAGTGTTGAGATCAGAATGATTAATTCTGAAGATGTGGCTTGTTTTATGACTTGTATCAGAAAATGGAACTGGCTTGCAGAGTGAAAAGCTATTAGTTCTTGGTAATTTCTGGATACTATGTTGTTGCCGACCAAAAACTTGTTGTTTTGGTGGAAACAGGTGAAGCCTATTTATACAAGTCATATTTAAACGTACCCTGGTCTCGTAGGAAGTGGGAACGATTGGGTGATGGAAGAGTTGAGTAACGTATAACCGTCAGAAACCCATGCTTCCATGATGAAGGAAGTGGATCCGTTTACACCCGTTACTTCTTGCCGCCACTAATTGTCCCGCTTCATGACACTTTCTTATAACGGGCGTATTGCACGCCGCACGCTGTAAACCGCCAGACCAATACCCTGATGAGTATCCCCCAGTTTGTGACATGTTTGATGTCTCGAGTGTTTTCGTGGAAAACGTGTAGCAGGTTGCTATGTGCGGCAAGTCAAAGTCAAGAGTCTTGCTGGAGGAAAATAGCATGTGATGATATTAGGCACGTCTTGGTTGGTCGCCTAAAACTTGCCACAAGTCTGTCAGTTCGGTGGCGAACTTGGATGGCTGAGATTGCATCTAATGAGGAAGGGTAGCCATTGATTATGGCTACCTTCTGTTGGCGCCTGGTAATGGCACAGTGGCGTTTTTGGTGTATGCCAGTGGCACTGTGGCATGACTGGTATAGCTCGTTCATGCCAGTGGCACGGTGGTATTAGTGGCGCCTGGCGTAGCCATGGCCACGAGATTTAAACGGCTGGTCGCCTAAAACTTGCCACAAGTCTGTCAGTTCGGTGGCGAATTTGGATGGCTGCGATTGCATCTCATGAGAAAGGATGGCCATTGATTATGGCCATATCTTATTGTATAGCAAAGTGGCACCATTGGCATAGTGGCGTCTGGCGTAGCCATGGCATAGCGGCATGCCAGTGGCGTACCCGTGGCAATTGTTTTGGCTGGCATACTGGTGTTAGACCCAAATATGGTTCTGGCAACATTGGCCCTGTTGCTAAGTTAAACTTAAGGCCTTAGGAGAATCACTTAACCTAGTTGTCATGGCGACTTTAGCTAAACTAGGGTTTGGTGTATCGAAACCTTAATTATTACGTGCGATGCGGCACGGTGGCGTGGCTGACATAGCTGGCGCATGCCAGTGGCACGATGATGCAAGTAGCGCCTGGCGTAGCCATGTCCACTAAATTTTGGCACATTGGTGTTAGACTCAAATGTAGTGTGGCAACATCAGTTTCTGTGGCCACATCAATCCCAATGCCCTGTGGAACATTGTTTTGGCTCAGTTGGTGTAGCAACTTTGCCTAAATTAGGGTTTGACATGCCGAAACCCTAATTAGCGCATGCGGCATGTGGCCGTGGATGGCCGAGATGATTGGCTCAAATTAAATATAAACCATTTAAGTGGGCTAGCCAAGTTGGATAGCTGATATGATTCACATAAATTTGTGTTAACTCATGAAATTTCGTAATCAGAAAATTCAGATGTGGGACCGTCACTAAAATCGTTGTAGAATTCTCGTACGAACTCGTATTTTGACAGTCCGCCACTCCATTCTGATCAGAAAAGAATTTACTATCTCCTTACTCGGGAATATTTAGGTTTTGATCTCGTTTAGGAGGTGAAAACAGCCCGACAGTGAAACTCAGGAAGAATTCAGGAGGGATTCTATCAGTTTTCAGCCATGACCTAACTCGCCTTTTATGCTGTATCTTTTAGCTCGTTACTCTGATTGATTTGAATTTTTAGGATGTTATGCTAGAAATCAATACAAAACTTTTGGCATGTAGATCATACTAAAATTGTTTACCAAACGTTCCCAGTTGTTTGTACAATCTTTGGGAAGCCAATTTAGCATGGTGACCACTTGACGCAATTCCACCTCTTTTAATATTGTGGCAGGTTTAGAGCAACCTGATTGGTCAATAAAAAGAGGGGCCGGCCAAGCACGAGTGTGGATACGCTTCTGGTGCACGTGGTAGGTTTAATGCGACCTGATTGGTCGATGGGGAATATGGCCGGCAAGTACGGGCCCAGACACAACTCATGGAGTGTGTCAGGTTTAAAGCGACATGATTGGTCGACAAAGGAGTAAGGGCCGGTTGGGTAGCATGGGGCGTGGCCAAGTGGCACCGGCTAGCCTATGGCATGGCCACGCTTCCTCTCATTATTGCTCATTCTCCGCGGCTTCTTTATTCTTTGCTTTCTGATTTTGGGTAGGACTTTACACCTACTAATCCATGGCGGATTGTTGCTTACATTCATAAGTCTGGATAAATTTCATGTGAACATATTGAGTTGCTCAATAAATACGCCAGTGGAGAGGTTGAACACTCATCACTTTACATGGCTCCGTTTCTTTGCAGAGTGACGGCACATTAAATGTGAGGTTTTACAACTTTACCCCTGAACTAAAAACCACCATCAATAATTAGCAATACTATTAATTTTCCTAAAAAAACATAGCAAAACATTTGAATAATCTTAATAAAGTGCCTACTTTCTAGTTTCCTACAAACATATCTCAATCATTCACTTAATATTTCGAGCTTTTTGAAGTCGATTTTGTGCTTATGTATCCTGTGAACTTGGGGTTGGTAGTGGAGGTGTAGACTGTGTAGGGGAGGATGGCATATTTCCTTATATCCATTTATATAGGAGTTTGAGATATACACTGACCCTAACTTCTTGAAAAAAAAATACTAAAACTTAGCTAGGTAAGTAATACAGCTGTTACATATATGAAAGCTAACCTAGAAAATAAAGGAGCTAGATACATGATTTACTAGATAAAGATAGGAAGATATGAGAATATACGATTAGTAGGATATGAAGCCAAATATTAGATATGCTTTTACATAATTTTTACGATTGGATAGATTGAAACGTTTCTCAACCAATAGGAACGCGTTTCTCCCTTATTAGGAGTGCGCTCCCATCACGAATTTCACTGAGGAGCGCAAATTCGCGAATCTCAGGGAAATTCGTGAGGACTTTCACGAATCTGGTGACTAAGCAACAAAGTGAAAATTTTCTATGTCCGAAGGCATTATCAAGGTTTAAGCCTCACACATCTTACACGATAGCGGCAAAAACACATTCAATTACTAACTCGCCCCATCAAAGTAACTATGACAAAAGAGCTTCACTTGGATGTCAAACCCATATCTTTTGATAAGTATTCATCACAAGGGGAATAATTAAGAAAGAAACTACACCAATATAATTTCAGAACCTGAGTGAATAATCGCAATATCATTTCAAGAATAAATTGCAAGAGTGACACTTTTCTATGTCAAAAGGCATGATAAGGTTTAAACCTCATGCACATAAACACAATGAGGAGTGTCACTCTTCCCCAACAAAACCTCATTAAATACTGACTTGACTTGCCCCATCAGAGTAACTATGACAATAAAAAGCCTCACTTGGATGTCAAACCTATAGCTTTTGATAAGTATTCATCATAAGGGTATAACTATGAAAAATACTGGACAAATTACAAACTCCAGTGCAAAGCATGTAACAGTGACCAAACAAAAAATATATATAACTGCTTACAGGAACAAATTAGATCTGCAAGCAAGCTGGCGACGCAAGGATCATTAACAAGCCAAACAAGTACAACAATGTCAGGAAACAAGTAAAAAAATCTCATTAACTCGACCAAGACCTGTATAAATAATGTGTAAATCCTAATAAGTGATCACAAACAAGTTATCTGCAATGCATAAAGAACGAAAGTCTATACAGGAGACTTACCCCTTTGTTGTTGCTTTCCCAAAGCGCCTTCACACCATAATCCATTGCCTGCAACCACACAAAATCAATGTCATCAGTCAGACAATAATCTCATCAGATCAAATCATCACTAAGATTCCATTATTAAATCGAATAAAACCCAAAATCAAATCCCTAATTTCTAATTCATCAGATACATATCACAACAATTCGTTCTCCATACTTACAAAAAAATAGAATCGAATCACACAGATTTAAACAAAATGCATAATACCCTAAGTGTCAATCTACCAAAATACACAAGAAAATACCTCACTAATCGATTTAAACAAAAAGACACAAAACCCAACCTGTCAATCTACCAAACCCTAACAGAAAAAGCATCATCAATCGATTTAAAACATAAATACCAAACCCTGATCATTATCCATACCTAGCTTCCTCTGGTTTCGATGGCGGTAGAGATTCAATGGCTTCAGAGTTCTTTTCTTCAGAGTTTTTTTTCTGAGAGAGTGAGAGGGAGACGAGTGGTTGAAATGAACGAAGAGGGATATTTTGGATAAGGAGAGTATGCACACGCGAAATTCGCATGCTCAGAAAAAAAGTGTTTGCAGGTGTTTTTTGTCACACGCGTAACTGGCATGCGTGAAAAATAATCAGTTGCGAATAACAACTGAGAAACAGCAGTTGCGAAATTAGCAACAACAGTTGGCTGTTGCGAACTTTTAGCAACAGAAATTCGCAACAGCTACATTTCCATTGCGAATCTGAGTTGCTAAAACCCATATTTGGTGTAGTGCTAATCCCCACACCTCCTATGTGATACTAGTTGCGACGAGAGTCGATTCTCCTTTAACCTTATGTTTTTCTAAAACCCTGTAGGTTAACGACATAAAGACTTCATTGGGATTGTGAAGCCAGACCCAACTATTTCTATGTAGTTGCGTGTTCTGATCTTGTTGTTTTCTATCGTGATTGAGTATTATCTTCTTTAAGATTTGCTCGAGATTTATTCTCCGATAGGCAAGATTTAAAAGTAGTCACAAACATATTTGTCTCATCGTTTGTGATTCCACAATATCTTGTTTCGTTAATCGATTAAGATTTTTGTGAGGTGATTGACTGTTCTTCGGGAATATAAGTCTGGTATATCAATTGGTTCATGTTCTCCTTGATTAATCAAAAGACGGAACAAAACTCGTAGGTATATCTGGGGGAGACATATTTATCTATTCAAGAGACTTTTCTGTGTGATACAGATTTACTTATCAAGTCTTCGACTTTGGGTCGTAGCAACTCTTAGTTGTGGGTGAGATCATCTAAGGGAATCAAGTGGGCAGAATCCGGCATGGTTCAAGAGGCGTAAGGAATGCAACTGTACCTTGATCAGTGTGAGATTGATTATGGCTCAACTACATTCCGGTCCGAAGTTAGCTTGGTAGTAGGCTAGTGTCTGTAACGGCTTAATACAATGTGGTGTTCAAATCTGGACCAGGTCCCGGGGTTTTTCTGCATTTGGGGTCTCCTCGTTAACAAAACTTCTGGTGTCTATGTTATTTCTTTTCCGCATTATATTTTGTTATATAATTGAAATATCACAGGTTGTGCGTTGAATCAATCAATTGTTAAATCTAACCTTTGGTTGTTGATTAAAATTGATTGATCCTTGAACATTGATCTTTGGTACCGTTCAAGTTATTTCTCTTATATTCAATCGGGCTCGCAAATTCTTATTTGTTTGATTGCGGATTGAATTGAGAAATTGAGATACAAACTCTTGGATATACTTTTTTTGAGATTGATTCTGACTGTCTAGTTGATTCTATCGAAAGTATATTGGAGTTTGGTCCGTACATATTACTAAGCGAAATATTGGGTGTGTTTGTTAGACCCCTGCTTTTTCAACTCCAAGTTAACTTCGGGCTGGAGTGTAGTTGAGACCTAACCAATCTCACACTGATCAAGGTACGGTCGCGTTCCTTATGCCTATGAATCCCATAGGACTCTACGCATTTGATTCCTTTGGCTGATCTCACCCATAACTAAGAGTTGCTACGACCCAAATTCGAAGACTTGATAAACCAATCTGTCTCACACAGAAAAGTCTATTGAATAGATAAATTATGTCTCCCATAGAAATATTTATGTGTTTTGTTCCGTCTTTTGATAAATCAAGGTGAACATGATACACCGGACTTATATTCCCGAAGAACAGCCTAGTAATATCAATCACCTCAAAATAATCTTAATCGTATAGTAACGAAACAAGATATTGTGGAATCCTAATAGATGGGACGAAGATGTTTGTGACTATTTTTTATCTTGCCTATCGGAGATTAAATCTCGAGCAAACCTTAAAGAAGATAGTACTCAATACAATAGAAAACAACAAGATCAGAACACACAACTACAGAGAAAATAGTTTGGTTTGGCTTCAGAATCCCAATGATGTCTTCAAGTCGTTAACCTATAATGGTTTTAAAAAACTTAGGTTAAAGGAGAATCGACTCTAGTCGCAACTAGTATCACACGGGAGGTGTGGGGATTAGGTTTCCCAGTTGCTAGAATTCTCCCTTATATAGTCTTCAAATCAGGGTTTACAATCAATGTCATCTTGGTAACAAAGCATTCAATATTCACCGTTATATGAAAACCTGATTAGACTCAAGATAATATATTTCAACTGCTAGATCGAACTTAGCTTGTTACACACAAATGAAAAGTGACTTCATTTAGATATGGGTAACCATACCTAAACGTGTACACCTTGTTGGCTCAACAATAGTTAATTGAAGTTATCCATATGAACACTTTCATATCAACCTTATTCATATTAACCATAATTAGTTCAAATGACTCAAATGAAACTAGTTCTCGAGTTGTTCAATTGTTTATATTCTCATAGAAGTATACAAGACACAATTGAAGCAAAATCTATTTTGATTCACTCAAATCAATTCATGAACATTATCTCCTAAGTTTGCAAAAGATTGCATTCCTTATTATATAAATGTATTAGTTTATGAACTAACCGATTTTATAACATAACATACTCAAGTATGCCAGCGGGTACACATACCTAAGTAGCCGGACTAAGCTTGGGTTCGCCAATATGCGAACGGGTACGCGTACCCCAAACTCAGTTGAACTTCGGAACTTGAACTTACGCCAGTACACATACGGGTATGCATACTAAGTTCCCGGACTTTCATTAACCAACCAGTATACATACGGGTATGCATACTCTGACGGACCGGAAAATTTCGCCTTTGGCGCGTCGCCCTGCAGGCCGTAACTTTCCCGATGCGCCATGATGAAGCTACGATCTGGGCCTCAAAGATAGGCAAATGCACGTCCATTTGCCCTTGCAGGCATGCTCGTGGAACAAGGGTAAGTTGGAACGGTGTGGAAGCTTAAATAGCTGCATCATGCTCCACGAGCATGCCTACAAGGGCAAATGGACGTGCATTTGCCTAGCTTTGAGGCTCGGATCGTAGCTTCATCATGGCACATCGGGGAAGTTACGGCCTGCGGGGCAACGTGCCAAAGGCGAAATTTTCTGGTCCGTCAAAGTTGGTATCAGAGCAAGTTCCGAGATAACTCTAGGGACTGTGCGAGGTAGACTCGTCAGGGAGTAATTTTTCCTTCAAAAAGAAAATAAAGTTGGAGAGTAGGCCAACTTTTGCGCGGAAAGGAGTTTGTAACTGCTATGCCAGTTACTATGCGAATCGAGTTGAGCTTTTTTGAGTGTTGTGAGTTTTCCTGGCCTAAGTGGTACCCCACTTACGAGTGGATATCCGAAAGACCGTTTGAGACGGTGGGTAGACAATGTGACTGATCATCCCCACACTTTGGAAACTGGCCAATGGTGTGCGTTGTCAAGCCCGGCTAGCATCCCACTTACGAGTGGCAACCTGGATGAGGGACAATGGGCAACTGGAAGCTTTTCCACACAGTACTGCAAAAAGAAGTGGCTTGTTGCGTCATACTCGTGCCAAACCTTTGGCACCAACTTTGTGAACTTTAAGGACTCCTGAGTATGTAGTATGGGATGCACATTCAGGATACCTTGTTGAGATATCCTTTGGCACTGGCCAAATTGATATTCTTGTTAACGTTGTGGACTCTTTTTGGATTCCTGAGTATGCGGTATGGGACGTTTGATCAGAAGGTCCTAATTGATGTTCCATGAGAAACTGAAGAAACCTTGTGATTTCTGAGCATCTGGTATGAGACTTTTGCTCAGGCTTCCAAACCGAAGGGATTGTCCACAATAGTTTTTGTTTTGAATTTCGGGGACGAAATTCTTTAAAGGGGTGAATAGTGTAACACCCCGTGTTTTTAGCATGGCGCATGCTAAGTGATGCGCCATGTCCAGAGATGAAGCTTTATCCAAAGCTTCTGTTGCGTGGGAAAAGGAACATTGGCCCTTGGCCAATGCGCTGACAATGCAGCGTACGACCAACATGGCTGGATATCGGGTTGGCAGCGGACGACCAACATGGCTGGACATCGGGTTGGCAGTGGACGACCAACATGGCTGAACTTCGCAGTTGGCCAGGGTGGTGAGGAGCAGCCATTACGGCCTGGGGAGTTGATGAATGATTTTTGGTCCCCTAATTTAAGTTGTAAAATGTCAAATTAACATATATAGGGAGGGGTAGTTGGTTGAAGGTGCATATGCGGACTATGCACCAAGTAAGCTTCATATCTTACTCGGAAGAGTATAAATGATGCCTAAGCCTCATTTATAGCTGCGTAGTCTGGCCAATGGTGCGTATTAAGCATGGGCATCACTTTGCCATGCCGTAGACCAAGTATTCGTCACTTGGCATACTTTGACAGAACAGCCTAATACGGACTAGGCCATTACCATTATTGCTTGGTCAGGGCCCTGCAAGCGAGTTGGTTTAAGTTTCTGTCCCTTCGTGGATGAACTACGGTCTGTGCTTGATTCCTTTAGAGTGGGGAAGGGTACGTAGGCAGCCGCAATGAGTTGCAACATTGCCGGTACAGCATATTGTCGCTCATATCATCTAATTTAGAGATGATTGCGACACTTTGGCCTCTCATATCATCTAGCTCGTTAGCTCGACGCAAGAGGTGATTGTAGCCAAACTTTATGAGGCAAGTTGCATTCCATTCCTGGGATGCTCATACTTCCTATCAAGGCGTTCGACATAGGCTAAAAACCCGAGTGTCGTAATTTAACTCAACAGGAGTCCATTTTGATGGGAAACGACCCAAAGATCAAGACATGTTGATTTATAGATCCACATGGTCACCAGAATTTAGCCAAATTCTATCGTTTAGGGCCTCAAAAGGCCATTTTTGCCGTTTTAGGAAAGTTTTTGGTTTACTTAATAAACCCTTCGCAGAACAAGGGTAAGTTGGAACGGTGTGGAAGCTTAAATAGCTGCATCATGCTCCACGAGCATGCCTGCAAGGGCAAGGGGACGTGCATTTTCCTAGCTTTGAGGCCCGGATCGAAGCTTCATCATGGCGCATCGGGGAAGTTACGGCCTGCGGGGCAACGCGCCAAAGGCGGAATTTTCCGGTCCGTCACAGTTGGTATCAGAGCAAGTTCCGAGATAACTCTAGGGACTCGTCGGGGAGTAATTTTCCTTCAAAAAGGAAATAAAGTTGGAGAGTAGGCCAACTTTTGCGCGGAAATGAGTTTGTAACTGCTATGCCAGTTACTATGCGAATCGAGTTGAGCTTGTTTGAGTGCTGTGAGTTTGCCTGGCCTAAGTGGCACCCCACTTACGAGTGGATATCCGGAAGACCTTCAGGGACAGTGGGTAGACAATGGGACTGATCATCCCCACACATTGGAAACTGGCCAATGGTGTGCGTTGTCAGGCCCGGCTAGCATCCCACTTACGAGTGGAAACCTGGATGACCGTCAGGGACGATGGGAAACTGAAAGTTGTTCCACACAGTACTGCAAAAAGAAGTGGCATGTTGTGTTATACTCGTGCCAAAACTTTGACACCAACTTTGTGAACTTTAGGGACTCCTGAGTGTGTAGTATGGGATGCACATTCAGGATACCTTGTTAAGATATCAATTGGCGCTGGCCAAATCGATATTCTTGTTAACTTTGTGGACTCTTTTTGGATTCCTGAGTATGCGGTATGGGATGTTTGCTCAGAAGGTCCTAATTGATGTTCCATGAAAAATTGAAGAAACCTTGTGATTTCTGAGCATCTAGTATGGGACTTGTGCTCAGGAATCCAAACCGAAGGGATTGTCCACAATAGTTTTTGTTTTGAATTTCAGGGACGAAATTCTTTAAAGGGGTGAATAATGTAACACCCGTGTTTTTAGCATGGCGCATGCTAAGTGATGTGCTATGGCCTGAGATGAAGCTTCGTCCAAAGCTTTTGTTGCATAGGAAAAGGAACATTGGCCCTTGGCCAATGCGTTGACAATGTTCAACCAACATGGATGGACATCGGGTTGGCAGTGTACGGCCAACATGGCTGGACATCGGGTTGGCAGCGGACGGCCAACATGGCTGAACTTCTCAGTTGGACAGGGTGGTGAGGAGCAGCCATTACGGCCTGGGGAGTTGATGAATGATTTTTGGTCCCCCACTTTAAGTTGTAAAATATCAAATTAACATATATAGGGAGGGGTAGTTGGTTTAAGGTGCATATGCGGACTATGCACCAAGTAAGCTTCATATCTTAGACGGAAGAGTATAAATGATGCTTAAGCCTCATTTATAGCCGCGTAGCCTGGACAATGGGGCGTATTAAGCATGGTCATCACTTTGTCATGGCGCAGACCAAGTATTCGTCACTTGGATGCACTTTGACAGAATGGCCCAATACGGGCTAGGCCATTACCATTATTGCTTGGCCAGGGCCCTGCAAACGAGTTGGTTTAAGTCTGTCCCTTCATGGATGAACTACGATCTGTGCTTGATCCCTTTAGAGTAGGGAAGGGTACGTAGGCAGCCACAATGAGTTTCAGCATTGCCGTTCCAGCATATTGTCGCTCATATCATCTAATTTAGCTTTGATTGCAACACTTTGTCCTCTCATATCATCTAGCTCGGTAGCTCGACACAAGAGATGATTGTGGCCAAACTTGACGAGGCAAGTTGCATTCCATTCCTGGGATGCTCATACTTCCTATCAAGGCGTTCGACATAGGCTAAAAACCCGAGTGTCTTAATTTAGCTCAAAAGGAGTCCATTTTGATGGGAAACGACCCAAAGATCAAGACATGTTGATTTATAGATCCACATGGTCACCAGAATTTAGCCAAATTCCATCGTTTAGGGCCTCAAAAGGCCGTTTTAGGAAAGTTTTTGGTTTACTTAATAAACCTTTCGCATAACAAGGGTAAGTTGGAACGGTGTAGAAGCTTAAATAGCTGCATCATGATCTACGATCATGCCTGCAAGGGCAAATGGACGTGCATTTGCCTATCTTTGAGGCCCGGATCGTAGCTTCATCATGGGGCATCGGGGAAGTTAGGGCCTGCGGGGTAATGCGCCAAAGGCAAAATTTTTCTGGTCCGTCACACATACCATGGTTCCCGGATTTGGAATAACTTGCAACAGTTAGCATACAAGTATGCATACTGTGTTATATCCAATCATGGGTAATTGTTCTAAACTCTCATTTCAATCATTGAAACATTCATAGAAGACGGGAATAGTTATTTTACAAAACTATTAGCTTCAAAGCAATTTTCAAGTGATCGATAGATCAATACGAAACATTCCGAGTCTACATCAAATGATTGTGTCACACAAATCATGTAATATGTTACCAGGCGATTTTCACATGATCATCTTTTGACTTTCGTCAAGAATATAAGATGAACTTGGTTAAAGCGAAAGTTTACCAACACATATTTCGAGAAATATGTAAGCGGGTTAAAATCATCTCTAAATATCAAATGTGTGTAATCGAATTCTATATATCTATATGACTTTTGTCTCAAATAGGAGATAGAGTAGATAAACTTTTGAGTGATAGATAAGTTCAAGTCTCCACATACCTTTTGTTGGTGAAGCTCTCCTTTGTAGTTCTTCGTTTTCAATCGATGAACACCGTAGAGTCTAAAGCTCAACTACACTTTCTATCCTTATCCGAGACTTAGTTATAAGTAGACTAGAAATCAAGACTTACAGTTTTGGCAACTAAACTTGACAAACAAGCTTGAGATATCAACACTTGCGAGTTCGATCGAGCAGTGCTCTAAAAATCTCCCCCTTTGTCAATTTTTGTGACAAAACTATCAATACATATGGATTACAAAATAAATAAACTTCGTAGCTTCTCATCCAAATGCTTGATTTCCTTGGTTCTTCAACATTACTCGAAATCTTCGTCACTTCCAAGTACTCCATCGATTCCGAGCGTGTTCAACTCAGCATTATAGTTGTTGAAGATCCGTAACCATAACAATGAAAAAACAGTAGCTCTCTATCATTGTTATACAGTGTCATAGTATTATTACACAACATCAAAGTCCAATTGTATCACAACTTTGACAACAATACTATGGTGATATGTATCACTCCCCCTTAGTCAATACTCCATCTCACAATGAAAACCACTCCCCCTTACATAATGATCCGTAAATCATATGTATTTGGAGTGAACTACACATTAATTCTCCCCCTTTTTGTCAATATATATTGGCAAAGGTACGAAAACTAGTGGGATCATAATGAAATTCTCATAGAGATACTTCATTACTAAAAGAGAACATATCAACTTTGTTTTGATGATTTCACATAGTCGAAACTTAGTGTATTCATCAAGGAGTTTATAAAGATACAAGAAAACTCCTACAATATTCCACAGCCGCACTCCCCACAAAGATTTGGCAATTAAGCACAAGTTCAATTAAGAACTCCCCCCCCATAAAATATCAATCCCGAGAGAACAACAAGAGCGACCTTACTTTTACAAGAAAATAAGGATTTTTTTGGACATTAACAAATTACATGAAACATGAATTTGTATCCAGAAAACTCAATTAAATTAACCACAAGAATTTAATCGAAAATGCTCAACATAAGAGAACTTAAGGAGCCGCACAGTACTTTCACATATAAGTGGATCAGGGAAAGATCAATACTACATAATGAAAAGGCGAGGGTACCAAAATATACCTCAAGCTAAAACTTTTCCTACCTATAAGTCATTTCTCCAGAAGTGATTGTATATGGACTGAGTCGAGACAATACAACTAATCGGTTCACACTTCGTGTGATCATCTATGGATACGAGATCGAGACAATACAACAACGAAGTATGTTTAATTGATACAAAGGTTTGGACTTAACCAAACACAATAGGATTGCTTATCAAGTAAATAGGAATTAACGTTTGTGTGATTTACTTTAATTATAATAAAAAAATTATAATGCGGAAAATAAAAGTAAATGACACAGCAAGATTTTGTTAACGAGGAAACCACAAATGCAGAAAAACCCCGGGACCTTGTCCAGAATTGAATACTCTCAGGATTAAGCCGCTACACAAAATTACACCTAACTTCGTATAATTGAGACCAAGTAACTAACCCTACAGTTCACTTAGTTCCGTCTGTATTCCCACGCCTCCGACTTGTAAACAAGTCACTGTTTGTAGGTGAAAATGGTTTCTGCTAATTTCGGTAATTGCGGGTGTGCAGGTGAGAAACAATTTAAACCCTAAATAATGTACTGCAAGGGAGTACTTTAGATTCGAGAGATCAATCTGTACAAGTCCGGCCTAAACCAAGAAATGGCCATTCCAGACTTGCTTCGGTCACAAAGTGGAGGAGAATGGGTTGATTTTGGGGAGGGAAGCAAGGAAAGTAGTGAGACCAGAATAGTTGATTCTGGAAGAGTAGTTGGGTTACTACGACTTGTTATCAGAAAAGTGAGAAAGCTAACAAGGTGAGCTAGCAAGTAAGTATTTCTGAGTGTTGTATCTCCCGTATGAACTTGTTGTTCAATGGAAATAGGAAAGACCTATTTATACAAGTCGGAGTAAAAACGTACCCTGGTCTCATTAAGGAGAGGGGAAGTAAATGGGAGGAGGTGGTAACCGTATGCATGGAATTGATGATAAAGTGGTTAACGCATGAAACTGGTTTTCATGAAACTGCTAACGTTATGGAATTGATGTCCCATAAAGTTGTTAACACATGTGATTTATGTCCCATGAACGTTTCACACATAACTTCCCGTATTTACTAACCGCCTCACCCTTATGACACTTCCTTATGACGGGCATAGTATACGCCGCACGCTGTAAACCGCCAAACCAATGCCCAAAGAGGATCCCCCAGTTTGTGTTGATGTCTCGAATGTTTTGGAAAACATGTAGCACGTTGTTGTGGCTTGGCAAGTCAAGCTCGGGAAACTTGCCAGCCTGGTGACCTTCGACGGTCGAGATTTTTCATCTTGAGAAGAGGGGCAACCGTTGATCGTTGCACGCCTTCGTTTTGGTAGCCTCGTAGTGAGTGCCAACGTGGTGGCGCGGCTAGGTTGGCATGGCAAGGTTTGGCGTGGCCAAACTTAGGTTTTCGGGCCAAAGGTTACCATGTGTCATTTGGTAACCTTGGATGGCTAGGATTTGCTCCTGGGATTGAAGGGCAACCGTTGATTATTGCACTCCTTCATTTTGGTAGCCGCGTAGTGAGGGCCAACATGGTGGCGCGGCTAGGTTGGCATGCCGTTGGAATGGCAAGGCTTGGCGTGGCCAAACTTAGGTTTTCGGGCCAAAGGTTACCATGTGTCGTCTGGTAACCTTGGATGGCTAGGATTTGCTCCTGGGTTTGAAGGGCAACCGTTGATTGTTGTACGCCTTCGTTTTAGTGGCCGCGTAGGGAAGGCCAACAGGGTGGCGCGGCTAGGGTGTGGTTAGGCTTGGCATGTGGGGCCAAGGGTTCGCCTTGGGCATGGCTAGCTTTGGATAGGTGTGATTTTGGCTTAGCATGTGGGGCCAAGGGTTTTCCATGGGCGTATGGCGTGACTAGGGCCAAGGCAAGGGCATTTGGTTGGCATGATGTCACTAGCATGGCTAGGGCCAAGGCAAAGTGCGTTTGGCATGGCGCGGCTAGCTTGGCTAGGTTTGGTTTGGTTTGGCTTGGCATGTGGGGCCAAGGGTTGGCCTTGGGCGTGGCTAGTTTTGGCTAGGTGCGGTTTTGGCTTGGCATGTGGGGCCAAGGGATTGCCATAGGCGCATTGATAGGTGTAGAATACACCGTATTTAATATCTAGTATTTATGCTTTCTTTGCGAGTTTTCTTGTAAATTATGTATCTTATGTGTGCTTTTTGAGTTTATTAGGTGCAATGGAGTCATTTGGAGCAAAAAGACCCAGTGGAACTCGTTCAAATACAAGATTTCTACTTTTCATTGTGTAGAGGACGAGAAGATGAAGACAATGCCGAAAGAACGAGTCATTCCGACATCGTATGAAGAAGTTACGAGCAAAAGGACTTGGAAGACCAAAAGGGCACAATGGTCATTTTGTAGGGCCACTACTATTGACATCCCCTTGTTTGTTAAGGGGCATCCAGTTTGTTAAGGGACTGCCATTTTCAAAGGAACTGCTAAGGGGAGTCAGGAATTACTTGGGGGAAGCCGTAATTTAAATAGTACTAAAGGGCACCAGTCGTCTTGCTAAGGGCACCTTATTCTTCTTCTTCCCTGACTCAACAGAACTCGACGGACGATAGAGTATATTTGGAGATTAACAGAGAATGGGGATTTGCTGCGGTCGATGATGGAGTTAGAGCTAAAGGAGATGAGTGATGGGAATCAGTCGAGCTAGTAATGATCGAAGCTTGGAGTTGTTTGCTGCTGCTGTGGCTTGGTGGGCTGCTGGCATGGACTGAGCCTTGGCAGAAGATGGTGAACACGAGTCTGCGAGTTGGAGTGGTGATGACGTTCTCTGCCATTAGCAGCGAATGACGATAGGATGGGTGTTTGAGCTGGAGATTGCCAGTGAGTGAAGGAGCAGCGACGATGGAGTCTCGGTGATCGATAGAGGTGCTGCGGTTTGGATGAAGTTGGATGGTGATGATTCTGTAGCTGTCGATGGAGTTGGTGGTTAATGGTGCTGGTGATTCTCATAACGAGAAAAAGGGGCTTGCTGGGAAGGATATATTGCATGGAAATGCAGTCATTGATAGAAGAAGAGATTGTTGTTGCTGAGGATGGAAGATATGGAGCATTCAACAGGGTGTTTGCTGTCATTCTTGGAGGAAGAACTGGGAACTGTGGTTGTTTGAGAAGTAAGATCAGGTCGAGTTGGCTGTGATGATGGTCTGTGTATGATTGCAGATATTGTTAGGAGCTAGAGGTTCAGGGAGTTTGCTGCCATTGATCAGTGATGAGAGGCGCTGTTGAGTCAAGAACGAGAGGAGTATGATGTGCTCGAGTAATACATGGAGCTGTGGTGGTTATTGTTGATGGTAAAGTCTGGGTAAAGGGATGGTTTCGCTGAGGTGATGATCGGTGATAGAAGAGAATGGCAGAGAGCTGGTGGTCAGTGGTGACGTGTTTTGAATGGAAGAAGAACTCGAGTATTGGCAGTGCTGAAGCTAAGTTGTGGTTGTGAATGGAGTTAGAAGGAGAAGTCTGTAACATACTTTGGTCGACGTAATGGGGATGAGGCTATGATGCTGATCGAAGCTATAATAGGGTGGAGTTTGGATGAACGTACATGACAAGCAACAAACTGGATGGGTTGGATCTTGACATTTGAATGCAAGCCCAATAGGCTATTTAGCCAATTTTCTACACGATCAGGTTAAGGATGCAGGTATTCGAGAAGTGTCAGGGTTTGGAAAGTTACTTCGTCCGGGATTTGATGCACGGGACACAATTTTAAGGAGTGCACTTTCCTAATTTTACTAGGTTTCCTAGTTTTCTTCAAGAGGAGGTTACAAAACTCCATATATAGAGAAGCCTAGGCACAAATAGAAGATATCTTTTATCTACCACGTTTTATTCTTTTCTTCTCTACTTTATTCTAGGGTTTAGAACCATGAAGTTTCTTCTCTTTCTTCTTGTGATGAACTCCTTGAATATGAGTACCTAATTATCTATTGGTTATGGAATAGTTGGATTTCACAAAGCATGATTCTTTGATTCAATATATTAGTTTTGTCTCATATTTATCGTTTGCAATTCTCTGAAAATATTGTTTTATGATTGATTGATTGTTTTGTCAAGTTGCAAATTGGTAGAACTTCTAATCACATCTATTGCTAGTTTAGGGTTTATTATACGCAAAAGTGATATTCCTTGAATACAAGTAGCATATTATGATTATGGTTTGTAGTGATATATTCTTATGATCATATGTGAATCGTAACCTTTGTTAAATCGGATTAGTGCGCTTTCCACGTTCGATTGCTTTGATTGGCCTGATTTCATAGAACTTAACGCATCTAGGGAATTAAACTTGATTAGTGCTTTTACACGTTAGGTTGTTCCTTTAGGTAGAATTCATATTCGCATCTTTTAATGTGTTTGTTGATGACATGAGGAGATTTGCGGGATATTCTTGCGATCAAGGTATTCTAGGGTCTTTGATAAAAGTTGAGATTAAATATCAATTCTAGTTATTGTGAAAAGCATGTTAGTGAATGAAAACGAAATCCTTAACCAATACTTTTTTTATCCTTGATTTGTTTACTTTTTTTGTTTTTTGCTTTCATTTTATTTTCGTTTATAAAAATCACAAAACTATCGGTGTTTTATATAGGAAACCTTAACAATTTGACAACCTAGACCTCTCTGTGGGATCGATCCTTTCTTGCCCTTACTATATTTATATTTTGAGTAGTAAGAAAGTGTAATTATATTTGTGTCGCCTACGACAGCGATCAAATTTTGGCGCCGTTCTTGTCGGGAGGCAGCGGTTGTTAATTGTTTTTGGTTTCTTATTTTTGTATTTAGTTTTTGTTTTTTGTTTTTTTTTCTTATTTTCTGGATTTTTAACCTTGGTTTGAGAATCTTATTTCAGGTGCTTATTTCTATGGAAGGAGCATATTGGAACGATGGATACGGGTTTCAACAACCTCAACAATATGATAACTACCAATTCCATGGGTATAATCAAAACCAATTCATTGGTTATGACCAATATTCCATGGAACCTTGTGGTTTTCCTCAACAACCTTATGGTGGGTATGTGTGTGAACAACAACAAGGATGGGAGGATTCTTATGCTTGTGAACAAAAAGTCTCTAATTTTATAGACAAAGTTTCCACCTTTTTACAAGAGGAATTTCAAAAAGCTAAAGAGACTACAAACGAGCAACTCCAAGAACTTCGTGAAGGTATGACTATCTTGCGAAGAGACATTGATCAATACAAGGAAGATATGGATAATTCTAATGTGCATATGGTTTGTGATGAATATTTGATTGATGCTAATGTTGAAAAAGGCCAATCCTTGGGCACTTTCGTGGATAATTGTGTAGTTAACTCAACTCTTGATCTTATTAATGATCATTCACCTATTCAAAAGGATGAGTTAGAGATTAGCAACACTAAATTCAGCGAGGAACAATCTTATGTTGACTATGATAGTGACGGTGATTATGATACATTGCTTGAAACAACTCATGGTGACATCACCGAGGAGTCTTTTTGGGATCAAGATGAAGATGAAGAGGAATATGTCGACACTTGTGTAGATTACTCAAGCATTGATCTTAATAATGATCAAGAGCCTATTCAAAGGGTGGAGCTTGAGGATGATGCATTTTTGAGTGTTCTAAAAAAAGTTTCTTATGATAAAATTTGGATCCGCAAAAGAGTATGTGCCTTACAACAAAGAGGAGGAATATGTTGAGAATGAGACCGTTATGACCAATATTGTGGAAGACCCAATTGAGCTTGCAAATAATTGTAATGATGATGTTTATGTCGATACTTTGGTTACAAGGCGAAACAGACGAAGAATGGTTGCAAGGTTTGATAGAGGACCATGATATAAAGAGGTGAATAATTCACTTGAGTTTTTCAAGGATGAAGAGGATTCCGTAATACAAGAGATTGTGCAAGGTTTATCTAACCCATTGCCTATTATTTCTTCTCCTTTACCTCTTATTGGTTTGAATGTATGTGCTTCGAGAATATTGTTGAATGACTTTGTTTCTCGTTTTCCGCCATTAGAGACACTTGATTCTCATACTATGCAGGTTATGGAACCAGAAACCGTGGAAGTACCCGACTTCTATATTCTTTATACACTTCCATGTGTGGACAAGAATAAGTGTGGGGGAAGTTTTTATCGGTTCATAGCTTCACTTTTGCTTTATATTACTAATATTTGTGTGAAGCTAGTGTTTCCAAAACAGGTTCTATGGAAGGATCCTCAACTTTTCAGATTATTGGTATATGGGGAATGAATCTTACAAGAAGCTAAGTCGGGCCGTCGACTTTAAAACAAGCGCTTAGTGGGAGGCAACCCACCGGTTTTGTATCTCTTATCCTTTTGCTTTTTATTTTTGTTTCGTTTATTTAATTTTTACTGTTTTGATATCATATTTGCATCCCTATGTTTAATTTCATTGAGTCCGTAATCTATCTTAGAAGAGAATTATGCCGAATACCTTTTCGTCAGAAAATTTCAGACTGCGCGTAGTTCAGTCCAGAGACCATAACTGTCAGACCGTTTATCGAAACACTGTGAAATTTTGACACTGTGTAGAAAACACGTAGGTGAACAACTTTTGTGAAATGGAGTTTTTCCAAATTCCTTACCAATTTGCACAGTTTTTGCGTTTTATCTGCTGTTACGTCAGAATTCAGAACTTTCGGTTTTACACATTGAGGACAATGTGAAGTTTTAAGTGTGGGGGAGCATTTATATGTTTGTTTTTGACACCATTAGTGGATGGAACCATTTTGAATGCAGGAGTTGAGGAACCAATTAACTAAAAGGGAAGAACATAGCTCATGAATCATAAATTACCATGATAGTTGTTACCATATCTCGGAATATCACCATATCGCATTCTATTTTTATTTTTCCATATTTATCTATTATTCTCTAAGTGCTTTGGTGGGTCACTAAAAATCGACGTGTTATTACTGCTAGGATGAAATAGAGTGGTTGAGTTACTAGAAAAAGAAAAAAATTTTGAAAAAACAAAAAAAAAAAAAAAAAAAAAAAAAAAAAAAAAAAAAAAAAAAAAAAAAAGGAAAAGACCAATTAGACCAAAACGGAATAAAAAGACACTTGGGAATAGCAAGTATGTGTGAAACGTAGTCCCTGTCTCCGTCGCCTAAACAAGCGTGGAATGCAGGATCCAAGGCAACTATCATGTACTTGGCGACAAGAAGCATGCGCTTGGATCCAAAAGATCTAATCATGCCGTCTAAAAAAATTGGATCCAGTTTGATCCAATCAAAAAAAAAAAAAAAAAATTATTATTGTGTTGAATAAAGTCACTTTTGGTTCCCTTGTATATGCCAATTGATTTGATGTAGCATTCGGCACGAAGTAGCTCAATCTAATAGGATTAGGTTCATCTTAGCGATGACCTTGAGGCATGAGATATGGGAAACATCGAACACTCGTGAATATTCGCCAACATCTACATCTATATCCATCTTCTTAATCTTTTCATTGTGATTGTGGTTTGTTAGTTTCCGAGTATTGTGGCTTGTTCGACTATCTAATTAGAGTTTATTTACTAATATATGAATTGAATTTGCAAGGTACCTCCTCCTGTAGTCAATTTGGATTCGTTCATTGATTTGTCACAAATAGACGGAGTTTGAAATATAGGTTTTGTAGGTATACCTCTTGTAAACCTTCACGAGACTATAACTCGTCCACTAGGGACACCTAGGGGTTTAAAGGCTTGTTATTTATGCTAAAATTAACCGTAGCCTCGACGACACGGAGTTGTTGTATTTTTAGTTTTGTTTTGTTTGATTTGCTCGAGGACTAGCAAAGTCTAAGTGTGGGGGAATCGTGATAGGTGTAGAATACACCGTATTTAATATCTAGTATTTATGCTTTCTTTGCGAGTTTTCTTGTAAATTATGTATCTTATGTGTGCTTTTGAGTTTATTAGGTGCAATGGAGTCATTTGGAGCAAAAAGACCAAGTGGAACTCGTTCAAATACAAGATTTCTACTTTTCATTGTGTAGAGGACGAGAAGATGAAGACAATGCCGAAAGAACGGAGTCATTCCGACATCGTATGAAGAAGTTACGAGCAAAAGGACTTGGAAGACCAAAAGGGCACAATGGTCATTTTGTAGGGCCACTACTATTGACATCCCCTTGTTTGTTAAGGGGCATCCAGTTTGTTAAGGGACTGCCATTTTCAAAGGAACTGCTAAGGGGAGTCAGGAATTACTTGGGGGAAGCCGTAATTTAAATAGTACTAAAGGGCACCAGTCGTCTTGCTAAGGGCACCTTATTCTTCTTCTTCCCTGACTCAACAGAACTCGACGGACGATAGAGTATATTTGGAGATTAACAGAGAATGGGGATTTCTTTGCGGTCGATGATGGAGTTAGAGCTAAAGGAGATGAGTGATGGGAATCAGTCGAGCTAGTAATGATCGAAGCTTGGAGTTGTTTGCTGCTGCTGTGGCTTGGTGGGCTGCTGGCATGGACTGAGCCTTGGCAGAAGATGGTGAACACGAGTCTGCGAGTTGGAGTGGTGATGACGTTCTCTGCCATTAGCAGCGAATGACGATAGGATGGGTGTTTGAGCTGGAGATTGCCAGTGAGTGAAGGAGCAGCGACGATGGAGTCTCGGTGATCGATAGAGGTCTTTGCGGTTTGGATGAAGTTGGATGGTGATGATTCTCAGAGTTGTCGATGGAGTTGGTGGTTAATGGTCTTTGGTGATTCTCATAACGAGAAAAAGGGGCTTCTTTGGGAAGGATATATTGCATGGAAATGCAGTCATTGATAGAAGAAGAGATTGTTGTTGCTGAGGATGGAAGATATGGAGCATTCAACAGGGTGTTTGCTGTCATTCTTGGAGGAAGAACTGGGAACTGTGGTTGTTTGAGAAGTAAGATCAGGTCGAGTTGGTGTGATGATGGTGCGTGTATGATTGCGAGATATTGTTAGGAGCTAGAGGTTCAGGGAGTTTGCTGCCATTGATCAGTGATGAGAGGCGCTGTTGAGTCAAGAACGAGAGGAGTATGATGTGCTCGAGTAATACATGGAGCTGTGGTGGTTATTGTTGATGGTAAAGTCTGGTCGGGATGGTTTCGCTGAGGTGATGATCGGTGATAGAAGAGAATGGCAGAGAGCTGGTGGTCAGTGGTGACGTGTTTTGAATGGAAGAAGAACTCGAGTATTGGCAGTGCTGAAGCTAAGTTGTGGTTGTGAATGGAGTTAGAAGGAGAAGTCTGTAACATACTTTGGTCGACGTAATGGGGATGAGGCTATGATGCTGATCGAAGCTATAATAGGGTGGAGTTTGGATGAACGTACATGACAAGCAACAAACTGGATGGGTTGGATCTTGACATTTGAATGCAAGCCCAATAGGCTATTTAGCCAATTTTCTACACGATCAGGTTAAGGATGCAGGTATTCGAGAAGTGTCAGGGTTTGGAAAGTTACTTCGTCCGGGATTTGATGCACGGGACACAATTTTAAGGAGTGCACTTTCCTAATTTTACTAGGTTTCCTAGTTTTCTTCAAGAGGAGGTTACAAAACTCCATATATAGAGAAGCCTAGGCACAAATAGAAGATCATCTTTTATCTATCACGTTTTATTATTATCTCTCTACTTTATTCTAGGGTTTAGAACCATGAAGTTTCTTCTCTTTCTTCTTGTGATGAACTCCTTGAATATGAGTACCTAAGTATCTATTGGTTATGGAATAGTTGGATTTCACAAAGCATGATTCTTTGATTCAATATATTAGTTTTGTCTCATATTTATCGTTTGCAATTCTCTCGAAAATATTGTTTTATGATTGATTGATTGTTTTGTCAAGTTGCAAATTGGTAGAACTTCTAATCATATCTATTGCTAATTTAGGGTTTATTATACGCAAAAGTGATATTCCTTGAATACAAGTAGCATAATATGATTATGGTTTGTAGTGATATATTCTCATGATCATATGTGAATCGTAACCTTTGTTAAATCGAATTAGTGCGCTTTCCACGTTCGATTGCTTTGATTGGCCTGATTTCATAGAACTTAATGCATCTAGGGAATTAAACTTGATTAGTGCTTTTACACGTTAGGTTGTTCCTTTAGGTAGAATTCATATTCGCATCTTTTAATGTGTTTGTTGATGACATGAGGAGATTTGCGGGATATTCTTGCGATCAAGGTATTCTAGGGTCTTTGATAAAAGTTGAGATTAAATATCAATTCTAGTTATTGTGAAAAGCATGTTAGTGAATGAAAACGAAATCCTTAACCAATATTTCTTATCTTATTTGTTTGTTTATTTTTTGTTTTGCTTTCATTTTATTTTTCGTTTATAAAAATCACAAAACTATCGGTGTTTTATATAGGAAACCATAACAATTTGACAACCTAGACCTCTCTGTGGGATCGATCCTTTCTTGCCCTTGCTATATTTATATTTTGAGTAGTAAGAAAGTGTAATTATATTTGTGTCGCCTACGACAGCGATCACGCATGGCGTGACTAGGGCCAAGGCAAGGGCGTTTGGCTTGGCATGATGTGACTAGCATGGCTTGGGCCAAGGCAAAGTGCGTTTGGCATGGCGCGTCTAGCTTGGCTAGGTTTGGTTTTGGCTTGGCATGTGAGGCCAAAGGTTTGCCATAGGCGCATGGCGTGACTAGCTTGGGCTAGGTGCGTGACCAAGCTAGGGTTTTGGGGCAAAGGTCGTTTGGTAACCTTAGACAGCCAGGATTTGATCTTGGTATTGAAGGGCAACCGTTGATTTTGCACGCATTCGTTTTGATAGCCGTGTAGTGAAGGCCAGTATGGTGCCGCGGCTAGCATGGTTGGCATGCTTTGGCGCGGTCGGTGTGGCTGGCATGATTTTCCATTGGCACAGAGGTGCGACTAACATGGTTGGCATGCTTTGGCGCTGGTGGTGGGTCGGCATGATTTGCCATTAGCGAGAGGTGCGGCTAGCATGGTTGGCATGCTTTGGCGCGGTCGGTGTGGTGGCATGATTTGCCATTGGCACGCAGGTGCGGCTAGCATGGTTGGCATGCTTTGGCGCGGTTGGTGTGGGTGGCATGATTTGCCATTGGCACAGAGGTGCGGCTAGCATGGTTGGCATGCTTTTTGCGCTGGTCGGTGTGGTGGCATGATTTGACATTGGCAGAGGTGCGGCTAGCATGGTTGGCATGCTTTGGCGCGGTCGGTGTGGCTGGCATGATTTGCCATTAGCACACTTGGGAATTAGGGTTTGGCTTTCGTAACCCTAATTTGAAAAAGATACCCCGGTAATTATTTAGGGATACATTAAAGGTTTCAGTAAATGTGCCTACTAAATGCTTGTTACTTTAAATGTTGTGACATCACTGTCTGCTAGGGTTTAGTGTTTTACGATTATAACCCTAAGATAAAAACCACCATCAACATTAAGTCCCCTGCTTAGCTCGGAACAGGTGCCTTGTTGCGAGGTAAGCATATGATGGTGACAGACAAGGACGGAATTGAGGTGTAAATCATTGTAGAGATGGTCAGGAGAATCCGACTAACCTTTTTGAGCGGTAAAGAGAGTTTTGGCTTCCCATGTTGGCATCCCTACGTAAGTTGTACTGGGAATGCAGACCGTGGAGTGGTGAGATGAAAGTTACCGGCTTGGTCTGGTCGTATATCTCCAAGGCAAAGGGGGCGCGGTCTTGGAAGGCGACGCAAGTGGACGGCTTGGCTCGAGGGGCCAAGAGGTGGCGTGGTCTTGGTAGGGTAAACGCGCGTGGATGATAGGGTCGCGACAGTGGAGCAGGCGGCTTGGCATAGTGTGGCCTTGGCAAGACGAGACGTACACGGACGGCTAGGCGTGGTGGGGCCGCGAAAATGTAGTGATGGCTTGGCCTGGCGTGACTATGACAAGGCGCGGTTTGGTGGGGTGAGACGTGCACAGATGTCCAGTAGCGGTGAGGATGAGACATGGCACGGATTGCTTGGTGATTTTTCTTCAAGGGCTTGGTTGCCTCTTTCCTTATTTGACTCTACCAGGAAGTTTTTCTTCTCTTCAAACCAAAACGTTACGCCCACGAAAAGAGGAAAAACGTTACTCTTTTTGCTTTGGTTATGTTGCCGGTTTTGCTTCCGAAGCTTAGCGTTGGCGGTGGGAAAGGAAAACACGATCTAGTGTGCCTCGAGCACGTTCTTCCACGCTTTCTCACCAACCATAATTATTTCTCACAGCCAGGCATGAGGTTTAATTAGGATCGGATATCATGCCTTAACTCACGGCCGGTATAAAAAGCTTTCCCTTTTGAGGTTGCATCATCTTGCTTTACATAAAAGATTATCTTGAACTCTACATTCGCTTAGTTCGTCTTCGTCCATCCTATTTACAGGTATCGCCTCGCGTTCCCTTCTTATTTTTATTTTATCCTCTTTCTTATGTGCGCATCGATAGGATGGAACTTGACCATTTTCCTTGTTCTTTGTAGTGTATGATGGGACCCTCCAGGGATAGCCTTGTCCTTAATTCTTCGGACAAGGACTTTAGAATTGGCGGAAACCGCTCCTCTTCTCATGAGGAGGCATTAGCTAGAATCGAATCTCTGTTCCATGAAGATGGTGACATCGTCAAGGACCTCCCTTCCATCTAAACCCTAAACAATTGTTTGTAAGTGAAAATGGTTTCTGCTGATTTCGGTAATTGCGGGTGTGCAGGTGAGAAACAATTTAAACCCTAAACAATGTACTGCAAGGGAGTACTTTAGATTCGAGAGATCAATATGTACAAGTCCAGGCCTAAACCAAGAAATGGCCGCCGGACTTGCTTGGTCACAAAGTGGAGGAGAATGGGTTGGTTTTGGGGAGGGAAGCAAGGAAAGTGGTGAGACCAAAATAGTTGATTCCGGGAAGAGTAGTTGGGTTACTACGACTTGTTATCAGAAAAGTGAGAAAGCTAACAAGGTGAGCTAGCAAGTAAGTATTTCTGAGTGTTGTATCTCCCGTATAAACTTGTTGTTCAATGGAAATAGGTAAGACCTATTTATGCAAGTCGGAGTAAAAACGTACCCTGGTCTCATTAAGGAGTGGGGAAGTAAATGGGAGGAGGTGGTAACCGTATGCATGGAATTGATGTTCCATAAAGTGGTTAACGCATGAAACTGGTTTTCATGAAACTGCTAACGTTATGGAATTGATGTACCATAAAGTTGTTAACACATGTGCTTTATGTCCCATGAACGCTTCACACATAACTTCCCGTATTTACTAACCGCCTCACCCTTATGACACTTCCTTATGACGGGCGTAGTGTACGCCGCACACTGTAAACCGCCAAACCAATGCCCAAAGAGGATCCCCCAGTTTGTGTTGATGTCTCGAATATTTTGGAAAACATGTAGCACGTTGTTGTGGCTTGGCAAGTCAAGCTCGGGAAACTTGCCAGCCTGGTGACCTTCGACGGTCGAGATTTTGCATCTTGAGAAGAGGGGCAACCGTTGATCGTTGCACGCCTTCATTTTGGTAGCCTCGTAGTGAGGGCCAACGTGGTGGCACGGCTGGGTTGGCATGCCTTTGGCATGGCAAGGTTTGGCGTGGCCAAACTTAGGTTTTCGGGCCAAAGGTTACCATGTGTCGTCGGTAACCTTTGGATGGCTAGGATTTGCTCCCCGGGATTGAAGGGCAACCGTTGATTGTTGCACGCCTTCGTTTTGGTAGTCACAGAGTGAGGGCCAACGTGGTGGCACGGTTAGGTTGGCATGCCGTTGGCATGGCAAGGTTTGGCATGGCCAAACTTAGGTTTCGAGCCAAAGGTTACCATGTGTCGTCTGGTAACCTTGGATGGCTAGGATTTGCTCCTGGGTTTGAAGGGAAACCGTTGATTGTTGCACGCATTCGTTTTGGTGGCCGCGTAGGGAAGGCCAACAGGGTGGCGCGGCTAGGGTGTGGTTAGGCTTGGCACGTGGGGCCAAGGGTTCGCCTTGGGCGTGGCTAGCTTTGTCTAGGTGTGATTTTGGCTTGGCATGTGGGGCCAAGGGTTTGCCATGGGCGTATGGCGTGGCTAGGGCCAAGGCAAGGGCGTTTGGCTTGGCATGATGTGACTAGCATGGCTAGGGCCAAGGCAAAGTGTGTTTGGCATGGCGCGGCTAGCTTGGCTAGGTTTGGTTTGGCTTGGCATGTGGGGCCAAGGGTTCGCCTTGGGCGTGGCTAGATTTGGCTAGGTGCGGTTTTGGCTTGGCATGTGGGGCCAAGGGTTTGCCATAGGCGCATGGCGTGACTAGGGCCAAGGAAAGGGCGTTTGGCTTGGCATGATGTGACTAGCATGGCTAGGGCCAAGGCAAAGTGCGTTTGGCATGGCGCGGCTAGCTTGGATAGGTTTGGTTTTGGCTTGGCATTTGGGCCAAGGGTTTGCCATAGGCACATGGCGTGACTAGCTTGGGCTAGGTGCGTGACCAAGCTAGGGTTTGGGGCAAAGGTCGTTTGGTAACCTTAGACGGCCAGGATTTGCTCCTGGGATTGAAGGGCAACCATTGATTGTTGCACGCCTTCGTTTTGATAGCCGCGTATTGAAGGCCAGGATGGTGGCGCGGCATGGGGCCATGGCGAGGTGCGTTTGGAATGGCGCAGTAGGTTTGGCTGGCATGATTTGCCATTGGCACGGAGGTGCGACTAGCATGGCTGGCATGCTTTGTCGCGGTCGGTGTGGCTGGCATGATTTGCCATTGGCACAGAGGTGCGGCTAGCATGGTTGGCATGCTTTGGCACGCCGATTGTGGCTGGCATGATTTGCCATTGGCACGAGGTGCGGCTAGCATAGTTGGCATGCTTTGGCGCGGTCGGTGTGGTCGTGGCATGATTTGCCATTGGCACAGAGGTGCGGCTAGCATGGTTGGCATGCTTTGGCGCTGGCCTCGGTGTGGTGTCATGATTTGCCATTGGCACGCAGGTGCGGCTAACATGGTTGGCATGCTTTGGCGCGGTCGGTGGTGGGGCATGATTTGCCATTGCGTAGAGGTGCGGCTAGCATGGTTGGCATGCTTTGGCGCGGTCGGTGTGGATGGCATGATTTGCCATTGGCACGCAGGTGCTTTTAACATGGTTGGCATGCTTTGGCGTGGTCGGTGTGGTCGGCATGATTTGTCATTGGCGAGGTACAGAGGTACTGATTTGCCTAGCATGGTTGGCATGCTTGCATGATTTGACATTGATCGGTGTGGCTGGTATGATTTGCCATTGGCACACGTGGGAATTAGGGTTTGGCTTGTCGTAACCATAATTTGAAAAAGATACCACGGTAATTATTTAGGGACACATTAAAGGTTTCAGTAAATGTGCCTAGTAAATGCTTGTTACTTTAAATGTTGTGACATCACTGTCTGCTAGGGTTTAGTGTTTTACGATTTTAACCCTAAGCTAAAAACCACCATCAACAGTCACGTACTTGGAACAATTCCTTTGGTTCGTATTCCAAACTGTAAAAGGAACAACAAATCTGTTTGGTATCAACTCTATTCAACCAAGTGATATGAGTCGGACAAAGGCTCTTCTGTTTATCTTAACATAAACTCCTTCGTCGGGTCCTTAGATCTATATTATGTTCAATCACCCAAAGGTAATCATTTAAGATTAAGCCAATCAATACCTTTAATCACAAGGAAACGTATTGATGCCGATCTACTCAACTAATCAATCCAATCTACCACAAGGATAAACTGATTATTAATTGGATCCTCTTTTACCGAAACAAGTATTATGCACACCAAAGATTATAAAAACTAAGTCAGATCTTCAATATCTTCTTTGTCTTCAAATCTTCTTAAATCTTCATTAAGAACCTGCACACAATTACTTGAATATCTTGTGATCAATCACGCACGGAACGGAGTCTGTTAACAATAGATTATCACAAGATCGTCTTTAGAACTAACAACAGTCTAAAGATCCCTGTCGAAACTCTGAACTATTTTGAGTGAATCTTATATCAGAAGAGAAGATTCTCAAGAATAAACAAACTAGGTGCAATCATATTTCAACCACCGTTAGTCAATCAAATCAATCGAAAACAAAGATAAACCGCAATTATCTAGTTTCTCACCAACGGGGCGCGCTAGAGCTTCTCAATCCCAAAGAAGACTTTAAACTGAGCGGCCGTAAGAGATTTCACCTAATTAGGTTACTATCCTATCCGAATAGGCGGCTACACCAGTAACAACAACAAAAGAGTAAATCTGTTGTTACGAAGGATTAGTTATCTAGAAAGGCAAACTTCGTGTATTTATAGACAAGGAAGTTTTGACACCAAGGAATTTCCAAAACCGAAAATATTCTCAAGATATTCATAAAAGCACAGATTCGGTTTTCATAATTCCTGGAAATGCTCGTCCAAAAATAACGATCGAAATCTCTCGGAAAAATATAATTAGTAAATGCACATTACTAATTCTGTAATTTCCTACAAAATTAAATTAATAACCTTAATTAAAAGATTCTTAACTTACTTATGTTTCGATCCCGGGATTGTCTTCCCTTAGCCGTTAAGGAATATCTGTGAATAATTATAGAAATAAACATTCACAGCACGTGTTCAAAGTTTGTCGACATCTTATCTTTTGTAAGTTCTCTTTCACACTTACAACCTTGAAACCGATTTGCCACACTTCCAAACAAGTTTAGAATTGGTTCATCTGACTTTCAAGAACTATGTGATTGATCAAACCAACATTCAATCACAATCATGGGTTTACGTTTCTACCAAAACAAGTTTCGGTTCTACCTCCATGTGAGTAATGTGCATAGTCACACTAGATTCCCAAAAGTTCGGTTGACTAGGTACTAGGATCGGTTCCCCACATATATATGGTATCTAACTTATATTTGTTTCACATGTCCATAGGATCGGTTTCCCTTTCTGCTATAAACCTTGCTGCACCCCATACAAGGATCGGTTCCCTTTGATGTACTGCACCCCTTACTAGGATCGGTTCCCTTTCGCTTACTAGGATCGGTTCCCTTTCCCTTACAAGGTTAGACATACAAAATCCGATCATACCATTGTGTGATTACTTAAGATCAGCTTTTTACTAATAAAAGTTATACCAATACATAAGTCAGGCCTTTGTGAACAGTTCTACCAAGAACACAACAAGTTGTGAGCGGTTATACTCTATCACACATATTGGTTTTTCATAAGATATGCAATGAATAACAAAACCAATAACACCTGCGCAATTTTCTTTTCGGTTCACAAACAAGTTTATGAACTTACTTCCTTAGAACACATGTAAACATTGTTCCCTGGGATGAAATCCTCAGCTCATACCCATACATAATCACAGTATCATTCAAATGATTATGGCGATGTCTTATCTACAAAGTTTAAT
Organism: Papaver armeniacum; assembly: GCA_023531295.1. NCBI lineage: Eukaryota > Viridiplantae > Streptophyta > Magnoliopsida > Ranunculales > Papaveraceae > Papaver > Papaver armeniacum. Next base: position 52,186 of record JAJJWW010018417.1, read on the forward strand.
GGTTAAGCAATAAACCTCATATTCACTACACCATATTCAGTGATTAGTAACTAAAATTAGTAACCAACGTGTAGCCGTTACTAATTCGTAACTGGAAATTTCAGTTACAAAAATTTAGTAACTGCCATGGTTCTGATATTTAATTAAGACAAGTTTAGTAACGTGCCAAGCCCATGTTACTACTAGTAATCTGTTGGAATAGAATCGTGTTAAAAGCGCGTGTGCCAGGTAACACTTAAGTTTACGTGCTACAGACGTGTGTGAGAAAAACTAACCCTAACTTATACTTATCGTCTTTTTCTTTCATTTTCATTCATCTATTACTCTCGATCTTTCAAAGATCTCCGTCTCTCGCTCTCAATCTCTTCCTCTTTATCGATGAAGATTCATTAAAATCAACCACAAGAAGAAGAACTTTTATCTTTGTCCGGTCTCTACCTCGCTTCAAAGGTAAATCATCATCATATTTTTTTTTATCATTTATCCGATTTTCTATTCTTAATGGGTTCTTGTAGTATCCTTTCGCTTTTGTTCAAAATCAATACTTCCATTTAGCGATTTTAGAGTCGATTGCTTAGGATTTGATCTTATTTCGATCAATGTTGTTTGTTTGAAGTGACGAAAGAAAACCTAAAATCTAGAATTAATATTCCTCTTCGAACATCAACATCAATAGTCAACGATGATCAAGATGTGGGTGGTTGAGGGTAACTCTTTTCTATTGTTTTTAATGATTCCACCCCAAAATTTTCAATTAGGGTTTCCAATTTTGTGCTTTTAGGTGGTTTTAGATTTCGTTTAAGTTTTTGTGCCTAATTTTTTGTTATGAAAAGGGGTTTTCTTATATTCTTATACTCGATATTGATTTTAGGGTTTTCTCTTCCAGATCATTGATAATAATCTCTATGGAACCTAAAACTTTGGCATACAAATCATTGATTTTATATAGTTGTATGATATTGTGGGTGATTTCTTTAATTTATAATGCTTTCTTGGCCATATGTTGTGCATCTCTGAGCTGACTTAATCTCTTACTTGCAGATTAGCAGAGAAACTATCCTCGAGTCACTAAAGGACGGTGGCATCCTTATTGGGTACTTTTTAAACTCCAAGTCATACTATTTTAATGCCATTATGCCAAAGCGAATGCTAATTGCAAATTTGTTTGTGGGTTTGTGTTGTAGTGACGTTCATGAAATGATGACCGAAAAGAGTATGTCTTTTTTTATGCCTCATGGTCTTAGGCATTTGTTAGGCATCGACACACATGATCCCGGTGGTTACCCTAAGGCGATTTTCTTGTTTTTTAATGAAGTCATTGTTTCATTGTTGCTCGCTTTTTTGGTACAATCCGAGATTTTACGTGATTGACAGGAATATAGAGGCCAAAGGAACCAGGATTGAAATCTTTGCGTACAACTAGAGATCTGAGAGAGGGAATGGTTAGTAACCTAGAAAACAGACATTCGCAGCCCAACTATTGCAATCTTCAAGAAGGATAAAACCTTATGTATATCTATGTAGGTAATTGTTGTGCCTTCTTACCGCAACTGCAAGGAGTTAACATTGTCCTCTATAACTATCAGTGTCAAGTTCTCTCGCTTTTTTGTCTTTTTTTTCTTTCTAAATGTGAGTTTTTATCAAATGGGTTTCTCGAATCACATATCAAAATTATGCATCCGATTTTTTGTTGTTGAAGGAGTAGATGAATAATAGGCAAAGCTATGTACTCATATTGGACTTACTATTAATACTTATGCGTAGCATTCTTCTTTGGTCTAAACTATTTATGAGCTTCACATTTAAATGATGACTTAATAATCTGAAATTTGCGTTTCAGAAGTGTTGGTCACCGCATAAGGTACTTTCGATCAAATCAAGTGCACTATAATGAGCCACAGATCCAGGGAGAAGGCTTCGCTATTGAAAAGGTACAAACATGTGTGACTTATTTTTCTCCAATTCTTACTTTCCTCTTTTAAATTTATTGCATTTGTTGAATTGTTTTGCACAAAGGTTTGCCATTGGATCGATCGCTCTTTTGTATCTCCCCGCACTTTTGGAGCCTTTAGTGAGTTGTCCAACTATTTCAAGTGTGGATGTTCTTATGGCAATCATGTAAACACAATTCTCGTGACATTTTAAGTATTATTATTGCAGTTTATTTCAAGTAAAATAGCTTTGTGCATTTATTCCCTAACATCAATCGAATTTCCTTATGCGTATTAGACAAATTGATAATTCCGATCCTATAATTTACGTTCTAGCTAATCAGTATCAAGTCTTGATGTTCAGGATATAAGGAAGACCGCTTTATTTTTACGCTACCCAGACCAAATTTGGTATAAATTTAACTTAACTTAAACTGACCCGTCCAAACTTGAGCATCCGTTATACAACAATGAGTCGTGAGTCAATGTTAAAATGTATTCATACATGGAGCATTTCATCGTTCGCTTGATCAAATGTTGGTGTAAGTATGTTTCCAAAAAATAAAAATCATGTCTAAGTTCCTGGGTAGTTTATTATTGTTTAATGCATTGGGATACTGTTTCCTGGGGAGAATGTTTTTCTGAAATTACTTTTTTCAGGCACGATTCTTTTGAAACCTTTGGCTGCGAAGATAAGGTTGAGCATGCAACAGTCTCTGCGAATGCATATGATTTCATCAAAAGCCTTTCGGTGGGATATGAAACCAATATTGGACAAATGTATCTAAGTTTGTGTAGTCACATTCTTTTTACTTTTGGTTTGTAAAATTCTTAATTGGTCGATTGATATATAATAGGTAATCGATTTGAAATCTCTTTTGTTGTATGTCACCAACATAAATCAAGCGTAAGACGATCTCCATGGGTGTCCCCGCCTAAAGGTAATATATTCTTAACATACTTTTTGATGATGTTTGATTCTCAGAGGTACTAAATTTGGGGCTTTTTTTTTCATCATAAAAAGAGTTTAGTATCTAGGAATAAGGTTCACATCTTTATACCCTAGACATATTCAGTTGAGCGGTGACCCAAAACAGAGGTAAATCTCATACCCTAGACATATTCAGTTGAAGCATGATAACGATGTTTGCTCATTCATAAATCTGAACTCAACCCAAACCATAGTTTAATTGCCTTCATATGCCACCAAAAAGATGATCCTTAATTTAAAAAGATGATCCTTAGGGTAGCTTTACCTTTGAAAGGCCTAACGAACAAAAATCCTCTGTGCTGTTTTGGATGAGAAACTTCTGCTCTTGGTAGTATGTTTGATCTCTTAGTACAATAGGCGTCAAAGCGGGCGAGGGAAAAGTAAAACTGAACTGTAAGAATAATAAACAAAATTTCATGTATGATTTTTCTGAGAATATCTTCAGCTCAGTGTAAGTTTTTATTATTGCTTGAATAGATGTCGAACAAAAACCTATTGCCTAACATCTTGAGAGAAAATCAGTTGACTGGTCCTAGTTATGTGGATCAGAAGAAAAGAAATTGAACAATCCACTTATTGTTCATGATTATAAGTTTTTTGAAGTTGACGATGGTCAAAGGTTATGCAACTACTCTCTTTTATCATCAAGAAATCAAGATTATGCAGCTACTCTCTTTTATTTTGTAGAGCATATGTGTTATAATGAATGATGGGCTAGCCACTATACTTGTACACTGGTTGGACATGTAGATAGTGTCATTCTTGCTGACATCGACTTTAAAGCATTGACATGTTATAGTTTGTGGCCTCTTTTTCCCCCATCTATTAAAGCCTGATGACTTACTTTACTTTTGTTTACTTTAATAGGGTTCAGGTTGGGCGCGTATCTGCACTGAATTCTCGAAAGTACTGATGCCCTAGGTGCTGCTGGAAGCACCAAAAGTCTTGATTGGTTTTCTCGTTGAGCTCGCTTCCATACCGGGTGTTCGCTTTGACCATGCATGAAGATTTTAGGAAGCTGCAGCTCTTAAGATGGTGAAAGAACTTCGCAGGAAATTTATCACTTTTCCTCGTTTTATAGAAGGTACTGCAAATCCACACATTCGAAATGGCTTTCATGATTACATGTTTCTCATACTATATGTTTGTTTGGTTATGATGCAGTTGTATCTTGAGATGAATCATGCATTTGTCTTTCAGCTTTCGAGAGAAAAAACACCTATACCATAGGAAGTGCATGAACGAATGGAATGTTGGCCCTCGCAAGTATGTTAATACTCATACTAATGGGAAACATTCAATTTGTACTATGATGAGTTTTGAACCTTATGAAATAGAGATATTAAGTTGTATCGGTACTCGGTCTTGTGTATTACTTGTTTCTTATCTTATGAAATCCAACATACTAAGTTCAAATGGTTTGTCTTGTTCAAATATTGTATGCGAGAGTTTGAAACTCTATTTCTGAATCCATTGTATTCTTGCTTGCAGGAGAAGCGAGTTATCAGATTGTCGAGGACAAGCGGATATTGAATTAGATAAAGAAACAAGTATAATTCGGGTAATCTTATTTGTACTTCTTTGAAATCAGATTTTTAGATGAGAAAAGAGTCATCTGCCTATACTTAGCAGTTATGAATCATCCGACAGTTGAACTCACCATGAACCTAAGTATCATCGAACAAATCGATTAACATATATATTGATTCAAACAATGTTTGCTTCTTTTGAATGTAGAATGAATGAATGTTTGAATGTAGAATGAATGAATGTTTACTTTTTTGAATGGAGAATGTATGTTTGAATTGGATTGAATGACAACAATTCCAGGGGATAGGGTACTTGCAGGGTAAAATGAAATGGAGGGAACATTAATATTGACCAGGTCAATAAAGACTGATTTTTTTTTTTGTAACAAAAGGATTCGTAACGGCAAAGAAGTGTCACTAATTTTTACCAGGATAGTAGGAATCAGTCAACGTTGACCTGGTCAAACAATTAGTAACCCTGGTAAAAATTTAGTAACGGAAAATTCTTGGTTACTAATTTTTTACCAGAACACTGAAGTCGGTCAACGTAGACTTAGTCAATGTATTTGTAACCAAAAAAAAAAATAGAAACGGTCAAACGTCGGTTACGAGTTTTCATTTCGTGACGGTCTAGTGTGAGTTACGAAGTACGTCACAACCCTTAATTCGTAACGGCGATATGTTGGTTACGAATATTTGTTACACACCTCGTTGTAACGGTCTTTGTGCGTCACAACTCCATTTCGTGACTGAAATAGTGTGTAACAAAATGCAAAATATGGTGTAGTGATTGTATTCCTTAATACTATGTCTATCTAGAGTTCAAATATGCTTCGCAGTTATGTTTTCAATATGCACGACTTGAAAGATACGTTAGGGAATGAAACAGTTCAAGTCAAACATCACTATCCTCAAGTGGAAGGATGATTGTTGTCGTTGTAGCTCCTTGCTTCTTCACATCTTCAAGTCTTCGAAATACTTGTAATGTCTCATATCCTAATACTTTCAAGCTAACCTATACAAAGTTTAACTCTAGTACATAATCAAGCGACTCTTAACATGAGTTTTGATTCACTATAATATGACAACCAAACTTGACATACCAACGCTTGGTGGGTTCAACCGAGCCATGCTCTAACACATAATATTCAAAGATTTATTCTATTATCATCAATAGTTGCATAATGATACCATAGACTTAATCCTTGTTATCAAAAGTTCATTCTATTTTCCATCAATATTTTCATAATGACATGTAATAGACTTAACTTTTGACATATATGGGACAATCATAGTTCACGGACGCAAACACACATATCCCATAATAATATTTTGTAATATATAAAACCAATAAAGATTAATACTGCAAAATCATCTTCCAAATAAACTTTAAAATTTAAATAAAAAAATCTTAAAACATTGCAAGATGAAAATCGATGACAATAGCTATGTGTACTCACAATAATTGTTATTCCAAAACCTAGTTATCCTTCTTAAAACATAAGAATAAATTCTCATAAGAAGTTTCCTAGACAGAAATCAAGTTTCTTTGATAACATCATACCTTTGAAAGGGTCCATCATAAAAGGTATCATTGATATCCTTGATTATTTTGACCGTAGAGACTCCATGTTCATGAGTTAGAACATTAACTTTCCGATCAATAATGCGGGCAAGATGCCTAGCTTTGACACAGTCCATGATGAGTTTCTTCCGATTCCTGATCAAGATCTTCTGATTATCAAGGATTTTGGTCTGACCATCAATAAGCTGACTTATTTGTAATTAAGATTTGCAAATTCGACCCTAGAGTCATCTGAAAAAAGAATTAAATCCTTGACAGATTCTTCAATCCAGGAGTTGTACTCTTTCCTTTCAATCATCTTTTTCAAGACAAGTTCTTGAACTGAATCGCATCCTTTAAAATCTTCTTCCATCTCAAGATTCACAACTTCTTGAGGTCTTGATTAGTTCTCCATTTTTTTTATTAGGGAAAGACAAACAATATACAATATATATGTTTATGATCAAGAGAAGGACACCCTTGTTATGGAAACCCTAAAACTCCCAAGGAAGACACGAACGTTCGTGGACTAGATGTGAAGGGTTGATGGATCTGAAGATCCAAGAAAAAGGAAATACTCTCTATTTTCAGATATCTCTTACCATCATGACTCAATAATTAAAAGAGTTAATAAGAAGGAATAGATACACCAGTTACAAGGATTCAAGAAATGACGCAACCTTCACAAAAGAAGAAAACAACTAAATCAAACACAAGACAAATGGTAACCTACAATATACTTGAGCATCTCGCAAATGTCATCCTTGCAACTTTCAAGTTAGATACCATGATGAAATTACCTAGAGTTAGGTAGCAAACTGAGATGTAATCCCACCATGAGTATTGAGAGATGAGTTGTAAATACCATCTGAGAGTTTGAACTTAGTATTCCTTACCTTTCTTCGGATTTTTCTTATTCCAAAGGAATTTGACATAACCTTTTTAGAAAATCCATCAGAGGGAATTTTCTGAGGATTAAGTTTAGGACCTCTAGAAATTGGTTCCAAAGGATTAGAAGAGAGATATCTCCACCTTATAGACTTAGGTTCACCATACTTATTCTCATAAACACTGGGAATGTGTATTTTTGTGGTGTAAGAATTTGAACCATAAGAAGAAACAAGATTCATGTAGAGATTTCGAGATAAGTGACCATTGAAGTCCCTTTTATGAGATTTCTGGTTTTTTGCAGGAATGAAATCCATTGTAGATGTCGTCAGACAATTTACTCTGTCGACTATAAAAAGAAGTAGATTTTGAAGATCAGAAATCTATTTCTTTCTAGCAAAACAATGTTGAACATAGTGATTCTTTTTACCACAGAAAGAACACGTTCGTGGAAGAGAAACATCGGAAGAAACCTATTTTAAGTTCATAGCCCTATTAGAAGACTTCAAGTTATGTAAACACTTCTTAGCAGGAACTTCCTTTGGAGAACTTTTATTTATGTACTGTAATTCCGCCTGAGAATATATTAGTAATTGGCACAGAAGATTTTCTCATTAAAACAGAGTTTTCCTTTTTCAAGGATTTGCATTGTTCCTGGGCTAGAAGAAGGGATGCATCTCTTTCTCAACATGAAGGTTGTTCAGATCTGATGAATGAGTCTCGATCAAACGTTTTCTCTAATTGAAACTTCTTTAACAATATCCTCAAGAGAACTAATCTTTTCACGTTGTAGAGTAGTTTATTGAACAAATTTTTCAATATTGTTAGAGAAGGACTCAACGATGCTATAGAGTTCATGTTCTCGACCAAGAGACTTCTCAAGCTCATCAATGAGCTGATCATGTTTTTGTTCAAGACACTTTATCTTAGCTACTTGAAGATCAATAATCTTAGTAGATTGTTTTTTGAGTTCTGGTGAGTTCCATTTCAGCTTCAGACATAGTATTAAATGTCGCATCAGAGGAAATGTTATCAAAATCTGATAGCAGAAAATTCTTACCTTGGGATTCGGAAGAATCAGCAAAGGAGTTATCCTTGGAGGTAAGCCCAAAACATTTTGCATAATCAAAACTTTTGGAACTCATTTCTATGTGCACGAGTTTGAGATAAACAACTATCCACACAAATCAGATTGCCACAAACACATACTTATGAGGTCTTCATCGTGTTTGCCTTCTCTGATACCAATTGAAAAAGCGGGGGTCTAACAACCACACCCAATATTTCGTTTAGCAATCTGTATGGACAAACTCCAATATAATTCTGAGAGCACCAACTAATAAAGTCAGCTCAATCAAGAAATATATCCAAGAGTTATATCTCTGTTTCACAATGTAATCAGCAAATCAAACATATAGAAATCCGCGAGCCTGATTATTATGTGAAACAACTTGAACAGTACCAAAGACCAATGTTCAAGTGTCAATCAATTTATATCAACAACCAAATGTTGGATTACCTAATTGATTAAACTACGCACAACCTGTGATATTTCAATTTATGTTTTCAATACATAAAGAAATTGAAATTGATAACTTGAAAAGGATAAATAATCAACCAATTTAGTTTCTTCTACCCTTTGAATAAAGGAAGAACCTAAAAATGGAGATTCTTCTCTAATAACTTATAATTTCTACCAAATTAAATTGGAAACTATAAGACTATGAGAGGCATCTAGTTGATACTCTAGAATTAGATGATCTAATTACCCCTAGAGATAGCAATTAGGTTTGAAAGAAGAGAACCTTTCATTCTTCACACAATATTCTCCAACTAAAAACTAAACTCCTTTAGTCTTATCTCTTCTAATTTATACTACCATCAAGGGCATATTTGGCCTATTCAAAATGTTTCAAAGATGGAAGATTAAATTGTATTTCAATATTGCTATGGGGCATCCAATATGCATCAATATGTCACCAATCTAGACCCCATCTGGATGTGATGAACCCTTAGAAACTCACGGTGGGTCCAGGGGCGACACCTCGTGGGGGCAAGCGTTTGGAGGGCACCAAGCATTTTCGCTTCTACACACGGGTATAAAAGCATGTTACTGTATCTGATCATTCAAAGAGTTCTGAGTAGTAGCTGAAACAAGCTAATGAAAAGATGCAAAAACGAAAACGTGTTTCGATGTATATTAAAAGTGAATTCGTTGGCCAGAAAGGAGCTCAAAGGGTTCCACACTAGCCAAGTTCAACAATTATGGGAATTGAAGATTTTCATTTCTACATTTTTTGAATTTACGGAAGAAAAAGAAAACATTTTCTCGGGAAAACCTTTCCCTCTATCTTAATACATTTTTTCCTTCAGTCACACCCTCGTGACTGGAAATACAAAAGAATACATGAAATAATTATCTGACCTAATTATGCTTGACGGCGTCTAACTCGTCGTCCAGCGGCCTTACCACAGAGCAGGGCATTTGGAGGAATGTCATATTCGTTTTTGAAGCTTTGAATCTCTGTCCAGACTCGGAAATAGAACTGCTGGCCTAAATACTGCCTTGCCCAGTTTGCAGACCTTATGTTCCACATACCTTGGTTCTCCACTGACATCAATATAGCAGTCCATGAATTTGGGTATACCTACAAGAAGAACATAATTATAAGAAAATTTCTTGACAGAGTAGCTTGTTGTTGTTCTCATTTTCATATCTTGGTTGCAGAATCATTTAACTGAGGAATACCAAATTTATCTTATGTTATCGCCTACCTGAACAGTGTGTCTAGTGACAGCATCAACTAGATTATAGGTTTTTGGTTTCCCCCCATGCCATGGCATAGTACCGAAACTGCATTTTCATTAGTACACTACAATTAGTTATCAATTAAAGCAAGTAAATTGATATAAAGTTTTTACTTGTTAACACTATGGTAACGTGACCAAAGTTGGCCATAACGTGACCAAAGTTGACCAAAATAAAGAAACTTAATTAGAAATCTTGTCTGGTAAATCATCGACAGAAATGCCAAGATTGAATTTCATTTTCGCTGTTTTGGAAAACGATTTCAACAAACTCATGGAGGGAACCCTTCAACACAGAAGTAGCTAAGGTAGGACTGTTGTTTTCCCTTTCGATGGCATCTGTTGTGAAAACTCCAGTCATATTGAAATAATCAGCAAGCTTCAAAGGGGTTTCCGAGTTAACATAGGAAAGCCCGTTGACAGCATAGCGCTGCTTCCCATTTATCACGGGAGCTGAATTACTTAAGATGATTCTTCTTGATGTTGTTATCTGTCCGTAGTGATACGACCCTTGAGGATTTGGTCTCGCTGCATTTGCTGTTAAGTTCCGTCTGTCATGGAAGGAAAGACAAAAACAAAAATAAAAAATTGTAAGATATAATTACCGGCGAGAACAGCACCTGGATAGGTCTGAGAATTAGTATAACGCAACACTGAGGTTATCTGAACAGTGTGTCTAGTGACAGGTACCTGAAGGTTCTGGCTTGTTTCATGGACCAGTGTGTTAGTAAGGTAGGAGCCACTGGCAATGGCCCAGAAGCATCAGTCTGAGAATTAGTATAACGCAACACTGAGGTTGTGGTCAAATTGACTCGCGTGAATCGTGTGGAAGCCACAATGTAGTAGTCTTTGGCTGGTTGGTCGAAGGTTACTAGAACAGAAAAGGATTGACCCACATGTATGTCAAGGGATTCATAATAACTCTGCACGGTGTGAGCTCCTTCACATTCAACCAGCTTCATTTTATGATCCTGAATTCGGAAATTGATCGAGGTTGATAGTCCAACATTTGAGATCCTAAACATGTAAGTTTTTCCTGAAACAGATATCATCAACATTCAGTCTTATTCGCTGTATAGAACTATTATAATGGATGGCATAATATTCGATGAGCTTACAGTACCTTGATCACCGGTGAAGAGTGAACGGGTCTGACCATTTAAGAGAAGACCATGTGGTGAAGGAAGTGCTTTACCGGAGTCCAGCCAGTTTCGTAGCACCTGCAATGGGATGATCAATTAAAAAAAAAAAAATCAGTTGGATCCATTAAACAACCGACCCTTCTACGAGAACACAATGAAAATTGAATATAACGCAATACCGAAAAACAAATTACATTTTGGAAACGAGAAGTGTCAGATCTTTTAGAATGTTAAACAAGAATCACCTTATGGTTGGTGCGGTACCAGTCACCGATAAGTAAAGTGAAATCCGCAGTAGGCAGAGCATATGGAACAGGAATTCTTGGTCTCGCATAAATGTTAATGCCTCCGAAACCACCGGCAGCTTTATGAAATGCAGTAGATGGGAAATATGAGTAAGTCCGATTTGATCTTTAGGTTGCATTTTGTATGTGTAATTTTTGTTTGGAGGAATCGGGCAGTTAGTACCCAAAACTCCATCTTGCCATGAGTTCTTCCTTTGCTTAATACCATTCCTGTATTCACAATGTTAATCATATATAGTAGTATTAGTTTTGGTCACAAATTCTAATCAACCAGACAAGATATATTATTGGTACTTGGTTACAGTTACAGATCTTGCTTAAGCGAATATAAATTTGTACGAATCTAATTAAGTAGAGAAATAAATTACTGACCAGGTTATGAGAAAGGGTTCATCTAGCTTGTTGATGACATTGATGATCATGTTATCATTGGTGACAACATCCAGTCTTGGACCAGGAAATTCTCCATTGATAAGAATAACCTGACAATTAATAACCAAAAAAATAGAAATAATCACAAAGTGTTCTTAAAACCAAAATATAATCTTGAAATGAGAACTGGAAGTTCGATAGAAATAAACAAACCTGCTGAGAAACACCAAGGGGAGCACGGTTTCCATAAGTAACAGTCCATGTAAAGAGTTTGTAAGGATCCTCTGCTTTCACAAATATACTCAAACAAGCCAAAAACCCCAAAATCAATTGGAGTCCTCTCATCTTATTTATAAAAATCTTTGCGAATCAAAAAATTAAGAAAAGAAGTGAAAAAAATGATTGATAGAAAACCAGATTAAGGTTGAGCTGAAAATGTCTAAAACCATCTGCTTGTTTTCCTACCAGGAAAGATCTCTTTCTGTGGGTTACAGAGAGAGAGACAAGAAAGTTAGTTTTGACACTTAACAGTCTAAGTAGCTCCCCCTTAAATACAGGATAACTCGCGGGAAAAAAGATTGTAAGAAACTTCGTTACAGTTGCTGAATCAGTGATAACAGTAATTTTTTAAACACCCAAAATCCACTTTAATACAATAATAAACATCAAACTTTTCGATTCGGTACGTTTGAAATGACTCCACGTATAATGCTAAAGCATCTAATGGTGCAGATATTCTCAACTAAGATAATAGTATATGCCATTGATGCAACGAAACATGAACATTTGAGACAGCTAACATAAGAAAAAAAGAAACGCGTCATTCAGAAAATCTCACGTGAATTTTGGTTATTTACTGGTAGTTTAATATAAAGTCAGCGTGATTGCCGATTTGTTACAAAAAGAATTTTCACACTATGTATCAAACACGGTTTGCATCTGAATCAACCGTTACTAAGTTTTACACTATGTATCAACAATAATCATCACGGATCATGCAGCACATCACTCACTCATATTTCGGTGTCATACGCGTTTGAAACTTTAGATTGGTGATGATGATGATGGTCCGGCAAGAAAATAAAAATAAAAAATTTGACCAACAACTTCCATTAAATTAGGCTTTTGTCGAGCACAATGATTTTCCTAAGAAATTTTCTCACCTAAGCTTCAATTTCAAGATTCTGATTGCAAACTTATTCAAATGGTTCCTCCATCGTAATGATTATTTGATTATAACTTTGCTTCCGAGTCACCAAATGTATTTGTTACGATCAAAGTAGTTGATCACGAAATTATGAAATACTAGGTGTTATCACAACAGGAACATCATTAGTACTTAAGATTGATTAGGCAAGGTCGTGCCAGGATCCCTTTGGCTGCAAGCAATTTTGAAGATACGTTAATTTAGCATTTCTTGTATCACCGGAAAATCGACCAATGATAATTGTAATTTATAGGCGCTTAGGATACTGAGCCACCAGCCAATTGCGCGCGAGCTTTGAATATTGGACATGTAGGTGCTTAATCTAACCCCAACTAGCTACTGACGTTTGACGAGATGATCGTACACGTACAAGCTTTAGAGTTTGGATATCAAACATCAAGAGTGCACGTATCACAATGAGTTCAATCACCTCAAAATATGACATTTGAAGGTCGAAACGACCCAAAGCGTCTCCCTAACGCTACAAATGAATGCCAATATTCGGGTGCAGATCCAGAATCTGACTAGTCTCTACTATTTTGAGAGGTGCGATTAAAAAAAAACTTCTGGTTAGCCAGGAAGAGACTATACGAGATTGATGGGAGCATCCAATGTAACCATCTTTAGCATTTTTTTAAGGGAACCTAGACATAGGGATTAGCGACCATTAGTGGGTGTCTGAAAACTATTAATTCGTCTGTTGCCTTCCCCATATGGATGCATGATTCTGAAATTGTACTTGGAGTTGGAGGAATAGGATAATCAAGCCATGTCGCGCTGTAAATTTCTCATGATCCGTGATGATAGTATAGAAAAAAGTATGGTGGTACTAGAACACATGACATGTGGGCTCGAAAAGGAAAACCTAATTAAGTATCTACGCGGTGGGGAGGAGAATCAGGAGATCATCATAAATAGAAACTCATATTCAACTACCATTGAATGCCAACTTCATGTGGCTGCTCAATTAAGTTTATGGTTTGACGAAAAATGTCAACTTTGATTCGTGAAAACTGAGAACTGAACTGAACTGGGCACTGTCTCACTGTCGGTTCTATTCTTTTCTAACACAATTGCATTTTTTTGATCACTTAAAATTGATGATACCATGTGAGTACGTTTTCGGAAGTTGGAGGCTGTAGCCGGGCTGAAATTGGGTGGTGGGTCCTACACAGGTATCTAGAACGCCTTACTCGAAGTCATCCAGGTTTGAACCTTCCTTTACTTTGTCTTCTACCAGGTTTACCTCTCGAGTAGAGCTGGCGATTCCAGTCCTATTCCGGACCGTTTCAACTCGAGATGTTATTACCCGTTGCCTATGCAAGCTCGGTCAGGGTGGGGACACCAACTCGTCGGTTTCTACCAATTCCTTTGACATTATTGGGTAGCAGGGATTAACGTTTAATCCCATTTGTGCCTGGCTTTGGATCTTAATCGATTTAATTCAAGATAAATTTTATGAGTGTCAAAAATACCCATATATTTCTCATGATTCAGCTTTTATTTCTTCCTAGTCTTTTTTTGTGTCGAAACAGCTCTCAAATCCTGCGATCAAATTTTGTTCCAAACAAATATGAGAATCAAACAAATTTTAGGTTCAGTTCATGTCAGATTAAATAACATAACGCTGGTATACCAGTATCAAAATCAAGTTATCAAACCAAATTGAAGATTTCATTGGCGATTGAAATGTTGGTTTAAATTAATCTATTGTTATCAATTAAATTGATAGGTTAATTTATCGATTTCAGAATTTTTTCACGGTTGGTTTAAATTAATATATTATTATCAATTAAATTGATAGGTTAATTTATCGATTCCATAATTTTTTCACGGTTTCAAAAAACGTATTACTTGATCTCGTATGAATTTATATATGTTCCTGATTAGATTCAATCAAAAATTACTTTAATTGTTTATAGTATAGTAGCAGAAGCAGTGAGACTTCAGTTCAAGACCGATATAATTATCTTCATCGGTCGAAGATAACGTCACTAGATTATCCGGTTTCATTTGTTTTTAGGATTATTTGGGAGAAAACTATGTTCCAACATTTTCTTACTTGTAGGTGTTATTACCAAATTCAAATTTGGATATACATAACTTAGATATTAATCCTTTCAAACATGCTCTTGGCTTTAGAGGTAATTCGATTTGTTGATTGAATCTTAATATACCTGGTATGTGACAACTTGGTGTAAGCTATATTTTCAAAATACAAATAATGCATCCAAATTTGAGGTGTAGTTGGTTCTTAATGCAATCATCTGTTTCTTGAGACAGAGCAATATTTTTTGCGCTCTGCGAATCGGGCGACCAACTCGCCAAAAATTTTTTTCTCAGATTTCGTTTCCTGTGCACAACACCAATTTATTTCAGGTGATTTTCGATCTACTTCATTGATTATCATGGTTTCTCGGGATTATTGAGTATTAATTCAAGTGTTTTATTATGGATAATGGTCTGAAACATCTGTTAATCTTGAAACCGGTTCTGCTAAGTTGGATTCAGTTGTTGGGAAGAAAATTCCTTCGATTGAGTTACCAGATGATTTGTTTGAAAAAAGTTTAGATCCATGGAGATTCTCACTTATTGGAAGGTTAAACTTACAAAAAATTAAGTTTGTTGATGTTGTTATCATTCTTCGAAGTCAATGGAAATTAGTTGGTGATTGTAAACTAATTCCATTAGGAAGCGGTTTTTTCACAATCAAACTAGATAATGAGATTGATCGAACTTACATCAAATCTAAAGTATGGGAAGTTATAGATAAAATTCTCAAAGTCATGAATTGGGTTTATAATTTTCCACCTGCTAGTCAAAGAAGTTCTAAGGCTTTTGTTTGGGTACGTTTTCTAGGGCTAGATCTTGAATTATGGAGTGAACAAATTTTATTTAAGATTTTTCAAGAAATTGGTATTCCAATTAAAATTGATGTTGCTACTGCTAAATGTGATGTTGGGTATTATGCAAATGTATTGGTGGAAGTAGACTTTGCTCTTCCAATTCCAAATAAAGTTTGGATTGATACTAAATATGGTGGGTTTTTCAAGAAGTTTCAATTCCAGATTACCCTAAATATCGTAGCACTTGCAAAATGGTTGGACATTTTACTACAGAATGTCGTGTGGAGAAAACTAGAGTTACCGGAAATACTTCTGCAGGAAATAATGTTCATCAGCATCCAAAGGTACACTCTCCCTTCACTCAGCAATCTAGTCCTCCTGCTCATAATGCTATTTCTACACCAGTAATGCAAAAACCTTTAACTTCATCATTACCTAGACAACCTTTTGACATCTGTGACAGATCTGAATGTGTACTCTCTAGTTCATACTATTCATGAAACCCAAATTCTCAAAGTTGTTAATGCTGATAATAATTTTGATATAGGAAGATTTAGTCCTCTTCAAAGTGTTGAAGAAAATATTGCATTAGAGGTTGTTGTTATGGAAGTCCCCAAAGTCTTGACAGTTGTAGAAGCAAACAATTTGCAGAATATTTCTGTTAATTTCATAGATGGGAAGACATGCAAAGTTTCTAATGAAATTGTTAAAGTTACTTCTTGGTCTAAAATTGTAGAAAAGGAGATGGTCAACAATGCTTCTCCTTCTACTTCTCAAAGTTCATCTAGTGTACTTAAGGTTAATCATCCAGAACCTAGCAACAACAAATTTAATTTCAGGAAAAATCAAGGTAAAGAGGGTACTAGAAACCCCCCTCCCAGTAAATGAAGATATTATATTGGAATGTCAGGGGCCTAAGAAGACCTAGGGCTCGGGACAAACTAAGGTATTTAGTTAACCAATTTAGTCCCTCTTTAATTTGGATTGTAGAACCAAAAGTTTATTATAGTGCTTCATTTCGTAATAAGCTGAATCTCTTAGGAATGCAGAGCATGGTGATTCATAACTCGACATCAGTAAGTAAAGGTAATTTATGGTTATTTTGGAACAAGTGTTTAGCTACACTTCAAATTGTTTCTGTTTCAAGTCAAATGATTACAATTAGTATTGGAGATGTTTTAGTATCAATCAGGTGTTCATGCTCATGTCAAAAAGATTCAAAGAAGATTTTTATGGTCAGAAATGGAATTAATCAGTGACCTAAAGAAGCTATGGATTGCTCTAGGTGACTTTAATGTAGTGATTTCACAAAATGGGAAAGTAGGTGGTAAAGTTCCAAAAAGATCTTCAATGCTAGAATTTATGAATTTTTTAAATACATGTGAATTAATGCAAGCTCCCAAGTCAGGTATGCAATTTACTTGGTCTAATTGTCAACAAGGAAAGAACAGAATATTATGTACTCTTGATAGAGTGGTATTTAATCAATTATGGCTGCAATTATATGGAGATTGGGGGTACAAGGTTGGCTTGAGAGTTGTTTCAGATCATTCACCACTGTTGGGAGGTTGTGCAAGCATTCCTAAGCCCAAAAATATTCCTTGGAAATTTCAGAAAATGTGGATTGATCATCCATCCTTCTTGTCAGTGGTAGATGCAGTTTGGTCCAAACTTGTGGTTGGAGATCCTTCTTTCACTTTTATGCAGAAACTTAAAATTTTGAAAAAAGATCTAAGTGATTGGAACTGGAGTGTTTTTGGTAATGTTAATGTTAAGATAAAGGAAGTTGAAGCTAAAGTTAAAAGTGCAATGGAATTATCTGATAATAATCCTTTTGATGAAGAAGATATTTTGGCTAAATTATTTGAAGCTCGAAATGAACTGTCACGACTCCAAATTGGCTGCCCCTAACTTTTCACTGGCTGCCTTAATCTTCAGCAATCAAGTTACCAATCATTCTACCTATCGGTTTTTTACAGTTATTAGA
Source organism: Papaver armeniacum (assembly GCA_023531295.1). NCBI lineage: Eukaryota > Viridiplantae > Streptophyta > Magnoliopsida > Ranunculales > Papaveraceae > Papaver > Papaver armeniacum. Next base: position 69,756 of record JAJJWW010018417.1, read on the forward strand.
ATTACTGCCGTGTGAGATGATTACACGCGTCGAGTTGTAATAAGCTAGGTCATTTTGTTAGGGTTTTCCTTCTGAGTATTTGAAGGCTAAATGTTTGTGAAAGAAAAAACAGATAGAGAAATTGAAAGCTGAGGCTGCACTCGTTGAGTGTAGATTTATCTATATTAGCTGTGTCCTTCCCTGTTACTCTGAATCTCCTCATAGTCCTGTCAATATCAATCACGTTCTTGACAATTGGTATCACCCAGAAGTTAATTCCTGTACTGTGTAATGACTGGAGGTCCTTCAATTAAACTGGTGGATGCTACCACCAAGGAACTGACAATGATGATGCAAACTTTAACAGATCTACATAGAGAAGAAAGTACAGCTCGTGCTGCAGCTGCAAGGGAACAACAAGATTCTTTGAACTCACTCATCGCCTTATCAAAAGAGAGCCACCGTCAGTTCACCGCCTTATTCTCTCATCTTCAATGATCTACCCCACCTCCACCAGACCCCTCTGGTGCTTCTCCTTCATACACTACAGACCCGCCACTGGATCCAACCATCAAAACCCCTAAAATCGATTTCCCTACATTCGATGGTGAAAATCCTAGAAGTTGGATTCGCCGTTGTGAACGATTCTTTCAGCTCAAATCGGTGCCGCTACGACAACGAACTCAGTTTGCTTCTATTCACCTGGTGGGAAAAGCTGAGTCATGGTTCCATTATTTTCAAACCGGTAAAGACTTTATTACTTGGTCTGATTTCTCTTCTTCTATTTGTGAGCGTTTTGAAGATCTAGCCAATGAAAACTTCGTAGGCTGTTTCAATAAATTATCTCAAATTGATTCAGTGGATGACTATTATAAAAAATTTGAACCACTCAAAGCTTTAATGCTTCAGCATAAACCCTTTTACACTGAGGACTATTTTGTGATGAGCTTTTTGAGTGGATTAAAGATGGTTATTCGTTTAGCTGTAGAAATGCACAAACCCACTACCTTATCCCAAGCATACTACTTAGCCAGACTTCAAGAGAGTGCTTTAGCTTCTCAGCACCAACAATTTCCTAAGAGTACTCCTTATAAACAACCCACCACCACTACCTATTTCAATAAGTACTCTCAAACCCCACAAATTTCAACATCCAAACCACCTCCTTCTTCTCTTACGGTCACTTCCCCACCTCCACCTACTCAACCAACAAAATCCTTGTATGTTCCACCTCCCATTCGGCGCCTTTCTAGAGAACAACAGGATAAGAGACGGGCTCAAGGCCTCTGTTATAACTGCGATGACAAATACATCCTGGGTCACAGATGCAAGCCTCAACATTTATTTATGATTCTGACTGAAGATGAGCCAGAAAATAGAGAACCACCACCATCAAGTGATGCTTCCACAGATTCTTTAGTCGAATCCGACATAGAAATCTCATTACATGCTCTTACAGGTACAATGAGTGCTGACACTATTCGCATTCCAGGGTTCATTAAAAACAAAGCTGTGACAATTTTGGTCGACACTGGAAGCACTCACATCTTCATTGACTCAGCACTTGCTAATCAACTAGCGTGTGAAGTTCATCCCACATCACACATGTTAGTCACAGTTGCCAATGGAGCTAGAACTACAAGCACTGGTGTATGCAAGCAATTACAGTGGCATATGCAGGGCCATGATTTTCTTGGTGACTTAAGTTTGCTTCCATTAGGGGGATGTGACATTGTTTTGGGAGCAGATTGGCTGAGTACCTTGGGATATGTGACATTTAATCTATCCAAACTCTCCATTTCCTTCTTACACCACTCTGAACTCATTACTTTACAAGGCTCTACTTCTAAACCATCATTAATGCTCATGAGTGGTAATGCCATGAAGAAATTTATTAAGAAAAACACACCTGCCTTGGTTGGTCAATTTTTTCACATAGATTCAACCCCAATACCAACACAAGTACCCACTCAAGTCCAACACCTTCTTGAAGAGTACAAAGATGTTTTTTCAAAGCCCAACCACTTACCTCCCACCAGAAGTTTGGATCATAAAATCTAGTTAAAACCCAATACACAACCAATCTCCTTAAGGCCATACAAGTGCCCTTACATTCACAAGTCCGTGGTTGAATCTTTGGTGAAGGAAATGTTACCCGCAGGGATCATTCAAGACAGTCAGAGCCCATTTGCTTCCCCAATTCTGTTGGTGAAGAAAAAGGACAACACTTGGAGATTTTGTGTTGATTACATGAAGCTCAATGACATAACAATCAAAGATAAGTTTCCTATTCCTATTATTGATGAGTTGCTAGATGAATTACATAGTGCCACAGTTTTTACTAAGCTAGACTTAAGGTCTGGATATTATCAAATCAGAGTCAATGAAGCTGATATCCATAAAACTGCTTTTAGGACACACCATGGACACTATGAATTCAAGGTAATGCCATTTGGATTAACTAATGCCCCTGCCACCTTTCAAGCCTTAATGAACTCAATTTTTGGCCCTCATTTAAGAAAATTTACCCTTGTCTTCTTTGATGATATTCTCATTTATAGTGCCAACCTTCAAGACCATCTTTGTCACCTTTCTACAACCCTCACACTATTAAAACAACACAACCTATTTGCTAAACTTTCTAAGTGTACTTTTGCTCAATCCTCCCTACAATACTTAGGTCATATCATTACTTCCAAAGGGGTGGCAGCTGACCCTGAGAAGCTTCAATGTATGCAGGAATGGCCTATTCCATCCACTTTGAAGCAACTCAGAGGGTTCTTAGGCCTGACTGGTTACTATAGGAAATTTATTAAGGGATATGGCACTATATGTAAGCTACTAACTGATTTACTGAAGAAGAATTCTTTTCACTGGTCCCCATCAGCTTTGGATTTATTCAATTCTCTTAAAATTGCTATGTGCAATCCACCAGTTCTGGCTTTACCAGATTTCTCCAAACCCTTTGTGGTTGATTCAGATGCTTGCTCTCAAGGTGTTGGAGCTGTCCTTATGCAGGATGGAAGGGCTATAGCCTTCTTCAGAAAGCCCTTGGGGCCTAAGAATATGGGATTGTCCACCTATGAAAAGGATTTATTAGCAGTAGTCATGGCAGTTACAAGATGGCGACATTACTTATTTGGCCATCACTTTTTCATCAACACAGACCAGCAAAGCATTAAATACTTCATGGAACAGAAAATCACAACTGTTTTACAACAAAGATGGCGCATGAAGCTCTTGGGTTATGATTATACAATCCAATATAAAAAGGGCATTGATAACAAAGCTGCTGATGCACTTTCAAGACTTTATTCAGATGAACATTCAATTAGCAGCAACTCTGTAACCCTCTCAACACCTAACTGGGTCCATGAAGTTATCCAAAGTTATGCAGATGACCAGTCGGCTACTACATTAATTCCACAACTCTTAGTCAACTCAGCTGTTGTTCCCCACTACTCTTACAATGAGGGAATCATCATGTACAAGGGTAGACTCTATGTGGGTGTTGGTCATCAACTAAGAAAGAAGATTATGGCATCTGTCCACTCCTCTGCAGTGGGTGGTCACTCAGGGATTCAAGGCAGCTATCAAAGAGCAAAGAGCTATTTATATTGGAAGGGTCTTAAAAAGGACATCACCTTGTTTGTCAGCCAATGTGACACTTGCCAAAGGAACAAGGTGGAGCATGTTCAATCACCAGTTCTTCTACAACCACTTCTTATTCCTTCTCAAGCCTGGAAGCACATCTCCATGGATTTCATTGAAGGCCTGCCTCAGTCCAACAAGAAGGATGTCATCATGGTAATTGTTGACAGGTTCACCAAATATGCCCACTTCATTGCATTGGCTCATCCTTACACTGCCATAACTGTAGCTCAGGAATTTCTCCATCATATATTCAAGCTGCATGGTCTACCTGTGTCAATAGTCTCGGATAGAGACAAGGTTTTCACTAGCCTATTCTGGCAAGAACTCTTTAAGAATTTAGGCACCAGTTTGCATATGAGCACTGCTTACCACCCACAGTCAGATGGGCAGACTGAGAGGGTAAACGCATGCTTAGAAGGCTACTTAAGATGTATGTCAGGCCATAAGCCAAAACATTGGCACAAATGGTTATCACTTGCTGAGTGGTGGTACAACACCAACTACCACTCAAGCTTAAAGATGACACCATTTACTGCTTTATATGGCTATACACCCTCACATATGGCTCTTCCAACGGAGACTACTTCTTCAGTTGCAGCTGTGGAAGATTACTTAAAGGAGAGATTATCTATGCTTGACATTCTTAAGGAGAACTTATCCAGGAGTCGAGAGAGGATGAAGATATTTGCTGAAAAAAAGAGGACTGGCAGATCTTTTGAAGTGGGTGACTATGTCTTTCTCAGGCTGTAACCCTATCGACAGTCTTCCATGGCTATCAGGCGCAATCTTAAACTCTCAGCTCGTTATTATGGACCATTTCAAGTAACTCATCGCATTGGTAAGGTAGCTTATAGATTGGCTCTCCCAGCTGCTTCAACAATCCACCCTGTATTTCATGTTTCGTAGCTGAAGAAAAAATTTGGCCTCTTTGCATCGACTATGCCTACTCTGCCATTGACTGATGCTGAAGGTGAAATTATACTCAAGCCTGTCGCAGCTCTAAACTTTCGTCAAGATTTTAATGAGTTTCAATGGTCCCTCAAGTGTTAATTCAATGGTCTCACACATCACCAGAAGATGCAACATGGGAGGATGTTGCTAATGTCACTGCTCATTTTTCAAAGTTCAATCTTTGAGGAAAAAAATTGTCTGAAGAGGAGGGTATTGTCACGACTCCAAATTGGCTTCCCCTAACTTTTCACTGGCTGCCTTAATCTTCAGCAATCAAGTTACCAATCATTCTACCTATCGGTTTTTTACAGTTATTAGAATTACTGCCGTGTGAGATGATTACACGCGTCGAGTTGTAATAAGCTAGGTCATTTTGTTAGGGTTTTCCTTCTGAGTATTTGAAGGCTAAATGTTTGTGAAAGAAAAAACAGATAGAGAAATTGAAAGCTGAGGCTGCACTCGTTGAGCGTAGATTTATCTATATTAGCTGTGTCCTTCCCTGTTACTATGAATCTCCTCATAGTCCTGTCAAGATCAATCACGTTCTTGACATGAACATGCTAGCATAGAAGTGCAAGCCAACATTCCTATGGGACAAAAATCAAGAGAGAAATGGGTCAAAGATGGTGCATCTTGTTAGAGGCACTGCTCGGTCAAACTCGCAAGCGTTGCTATCTCATGCTTGTTTGTTAAGTTTAGTTGCCAAAACTATAAGTCTTGATTTCCAGTCTACTTATAGCTAAGTCTCGGATTAGGATAGTAAGTGTAGTTGAGCTTTAGACTTCACAGTGTTCATCGAATGAAGACGAAGAACTACTCAAAGGAACTTGTGGAACGTCATCAACAAAAGGTATGTGGAGACTTGAACTCATTTATCACTCAAAAGTCTATCTACTCTATCTCCTATTTGAGACAAAAAGTCGTATTGCTATATAGACTTCAATTATACACATTTGGTATTTCGAGCCGAGTTTATCTCGCTTATCTATTTCTCGAAATGTGTGTTGGTAAGCTTTCGCTTTAACCAAGTTCATCTTTTAATCTTGACGAAAGTCAAAATATGATCATGTGAAAATTGCTTTGTAACATCTTACATGATTTGTGTGAGACAGTCATTTGATGTAGACTCGGAATGTTTCGTATTGATCATTCGATCACTTGAAAATTGCTTTGAAGCTAATAATTTGTGTGAGACAATTTTGTTGTCGTCTTCAAGAATGTTTCAATGATTGAAATAAGGGTTTAAAACATGTAACCATGTTCGGATATAAACATAGTGTGTATTCACATTTGTGTAAAATCCAAAACCGAGAACCATGGTATGCGTACACGTACGCGTACTGGCTGGTTGTTGGAAGTCCGGGAACTAAGTATGCATACCCGTACGCATACTGGTAGAAGTTCAAGTTTCGTGAATTTCTGCTAGAGTTTGGAAGTGTGAAATGGTATGCGTATTCGTACGCGTACTGACGTAACCAAACTCAGTCGGGCTACTTAGGTATGCGTACCCATTTGCATACTTAAGTAGGGTATGTTCTAAAATTGGTTTGTTCATGAACTAATATATTTATATAATAAGGAATGCAATCTTTTGCAAACCGTGGCTATAATGTTCATGAAATGATTCGAGTGAATCAAAATCGATTTTGCTTCAATTGTGTCATGTATACTGCTATGAGAATATAAACAATTGAACAACTCTCTAACTAGTTTCATTTGAGTCATTTGAACTAGTTATGATAAAGATGAATAAGGTTGATATGAAAGTGCTCATATGGATAACCATTGGTTAACTATTGTTGAACCAACTAAGTGTATACGTTTAGGTACGGTTACCTTTATCTAAATGACGGTACATTTCATTAGTGTATAACAAGCTAAGTTCGATCTAACGGTTGAAAGATATTTGCTTGAATCTAATCAGGTTTTCATCTAACGGTGAATATTGAATGCTTTGTTACCAAGGTAACATTGATTGCAAACCCTGATTTGGAGACTATATAAGGGAAAATTCTAGCAACTTGGAAACCTAATCCCCACACCTCATGTGTGATACTAGTTGCAACTAGAGTCAATTCTGCTTTAACCTTAGGTTTTTCACAAAACCCTGTAGGTTAACGACTTAAATACTTCAGTGGGATTGTGAAGCCATACCCAACTATTTCTATGTAGTTGCGTGTTCTGATCTTGTTGTTTTCTATCGTGATTGAGTACTATCTTCTTTAAGATTTGCTCGAGATTTATTCTCCGATAGGCAAGATTGAAAAGTAGTCATAAACATCTTCGTCTCATAGTTTGTGATTCCACAATATCTTGTTTTGTTAATCGATTAAGATTATTGTGAGGTGATTGATATTTCTAGGATGTTCTTCGGGAATATAAGTACGACATATCAATTGGTTCATGTTCACCTTGATTTATCAAAAGACGGAACAAAACTCGTAGGTATATCTGTGGGAGATAAATTTATCTATTCAATAGACTTTTCTGTGTGAGACAGAATTGTTTATCAAGTCTTCGAATTTGGGTCGTAGCAACTCTTAGTTGTGGGTGAGATCAGCTAAGGGAATCAAGTGTGCAGAATCCGGCGTGGTTCAAGAGGCGTAAGGAACGCAATTATGCCTTGATCAGTGTGAGATTGATTAGGGCTCAACTAAATTCCAGTCCGAAGTTAACTTAGAGTAGGCTAGTGTCTGTAGCGGCGTAGTACAATGTGGTGTTCAAATCTGGACTAGGTCCCCGGGGTTTTTCTGCATTTGCGGTTTCCTCGTTAACAAAATTTCTGGTGCCTGTGATATTTCTTTTCCGCATTATATTTTGTTATATAATAGAAATATCACAGGTTGTGCGTAGTTCAATCAATTAGAGAATCCAACCTTTGATTGTTGATCAAATTAATTGACAGTTGAACATTGGTCTTTAGTATCGTTCAAGTTTTTTCACATAATAATCAGGCTCACGGATTTCTATCTATTTCCTAATTACATTGTGAAACAGAGATACGAACTCTTGGATATATTTCCATTGATTGAGTCTGACTGTCTAGTTGATTCTCTTGGAATTATATTGGAGTTTGTCCATACAGATTTCTAAACAAAATATTGGGTGTGGTTGTTGTACCCCCGCTTTTTCACATCTAATACTGGATTTTTTCATGCTAAGATGAAGATTAGGCAATCCAAAAATTTAATAAGTGAACTAGAAGATTGCAATGGAAACATTATATCTGATCAATCTTAGATTGTTGATTCATTAGTTCAACATTTTCAGCAAAAGTTTGAATTTCAATATGTCAACATTGTTGAGAATTTTCTGGATGTAATTCCTTCAGTTGTCACCACAGAAGATCAAGCTATGTTAGATTTTATTCCTGCTATTGAAGAGATCAAGAAAATCATTTTTGAAATGGATCCAGATAGTTCACCTGGTCCAGATGGCTTCTCTAGAATCTTCTACAGAGTTTGTTGTGATATAATTCAAAAGGACTTAGGGGAATCAATACAATTCTGCTGGAGGAGAAGGTTCATTCTTAAAGGGCTTAATTCAAACTTCTTAACTCTTTTACCTAAATGTCCAGGGAAAATAAATAAATAAATCATTTTAGGCCAATTGGATTAAGCAATGTCTTATTCAAAATATTCACCAAAATAATTACTACAAGAATGAATGGGCTAATGTTAAGTTGATATCTCCATAACAAGCTGCTTACATCAAATGCAGAAGCATTCCTGAACAAGTTATGTTAGCTTCAGAGATGGTTAATGAAATGAGAAAGAAAAGAAGAGGAGGTAATGTTGCTTTTAAACTTGACATGTCTTAAGCTTATGACTTTGTCAGTTGGAACTTCCTTCTTAAAGTACTTCATAAATATGAATTTTTTTATGTTTGGTGTCACTGGCTATTAACAATATTTGAATCAGCTAAACTGTCAGTTATGGTCAATGGAGGACCTTGTGGTTTTTTCTCAATGAAGAGAGGTCTTAAACAGGGTGATCCACTTTCCCCAATTATATTTATCTTGATGGAGGATGTTTTGAGTAGGAATATTTCTTATTTGGTGAATCAAGGTAAAATAACTCCTATGATTATTAGGAATGAAATTCACCCAACTCATCTATTTTTTGATGATAATATTTTCTTATTCTGCAACGATGCTAAGAAAAGTTTAGATAATCTATTTAAGCTTCTTGAAGACTATCAATCCAGTTCTGGTCAATTAATTAACAAAGCAAAAAGTAAATGCTTCGTAGATGGAACTACTTCAATTAGGAAATAACAGATTTATAGAATGGTGAATATGGAGAATTCTAGTTTTCCTGACAAGTATCTTGGTGTTTTATTGTCTCCTGGTAGAGTAACTTCTGTAATGGTTTGGCCAATGGTGGTAATGCTTCAAAATAAACTTGCTTCTTGGAAAGGAAAGTTATTATCCTTTCAATATAGGCTTGTCCTGGTCAAATCAGTGTTATGTAGTTATCCCTTATACAATATGGCATTTACAAATGGCCATCTTCCATTATTAAAATTTGTGAGAGGTTGATAAGGAATTTTTTGTGGTCAGGTGATGGAGATATTAGAAAATACAAAACCTTATCATGGAAGAAAGTTTGTGTTCCATATAATGAAGGTGGTCTTGGAATTAGAAGGCTAGGAGTTATTAATAGGGCATTGCTTATGAAGATCATGTGGAAGTTGATTTCTTCTTCTTCAGATGAATGGGCACTTTTCTTCACTGCTAAATTCAAAAACAAACAAGGTTTTTGGTTTACAAGTTGGAAACAGTTTTCATTGAGATCTGGTTTACTATGGGCTTGGACTGCATTACAAGAAGATATAAGATGGTGGGTAATGGTGTTAACATATCTGTGTGGTTTGATATTTGGTATGGTACTACTCCTTTAATTTAAGAAATTGGTTATACAGATTTTGTGAATAATAACTTGCTAATGAAAGTTCAAGAATTACTAAATGGTAAGAGTTGGCACATTCCCACTGAACTGCAACAAGTTTACTTGTTGATGAATTGCCTGATATTGGTGGTGGAGAAGATTCCATGGTATGGAGTTTATATAACAGTGGCAAGTTCAATACTGCAGTTGCAGTGGAGAAGTTAAGGTTTAAAGAACAGAAAGTATCATGGTCCTTCTTTATTTGGCAGCCATATTTACATCCCAGTATAGCAAGTAATATTTGGAAGCTGCAACAAGGTGTATTTGTGGAAGATGAAATAATGAGGAGTCAGGGATATGAATTGCCTTCTAGATGTTATGTTTGTAAATCTGCACAAGATAGCATGGATCATACATTGTGGAAATTTGATTTCAGTGTTCAAATCTGGGACTGGTTATGCTCTCTTTTTAGATTCTCTATACCAACTTCATTCCATAAAGTGTGTTGTGCAGCAAAAAAAAAAAGTCCAATTGTCAAAGAAATATGGATGACAGCAGTATTTGCTGTTATGAGAGATCTGTGGTTTCAAAGGAATAAAATCCTATTTGAAGATGGTGGTATTCATATGAACAGATTCAAAAGCAGAATTTTCCAACTGGTGCATAAAGGTGGTGTCAGGATGAAAGGTAATAGATGGAGTCATGATTATGATACCCAAATAATATCTTTTTTCAAATTGGTGTTAGATATCTCAGATTTAACTGTATTAAGGAATGTTTTTGGATGCCTGTCCCTGCGAATTACACTCTTTTCTGCTGTGATGGTGCATCATTTGGCAACCCTGAAGATGCAGGTTTTGGAGTTATTGCTAGAGATACTAAATGCCAGGTGATAGGTACATTATCTGGTAGTCTTGGAATTGCAACTAATACTATTACAGAAACTTATGCAGTGATTTGTGCACTGGAATGGGCAGTTCATTTGAAATCCAAGAGCGTGATAATAAGATCTGACTCTAAATCAATAATAGATCAATTTCAGAGGAATATGGTACCATGGTATATCAAAATAAGGTGGCAGAATGTTATTCAGTTTTTTGAAGACATCATTTTCTAGCATTGCTACAGAGAAATCAATTTCTCTGCTGATCTTCTTGCAAAGAAAGGTGCTGTTTTATCTGTTGGAGCTATAACAATACATTTGGGGAGACCATTATTCTTAAAGAGAATTGAAATGCCTGAAGTTATATATTATAGATTCAATAGTTAGTTCACTTTAGTTGATAAGTGAACTTTAGACTTTTTTGTTTTCCTTCTTTTGCCTTTCTGATTTTGTTCATTCTGTTCTTTTGTCATTTTCTTACCATTGTAATACTTTTGTTTGTCAATCAATGAAAAAAGTGTGATTTAGCAAAAATAAATAAATAATAATAAAAATAAAAAATATATGTTTCTTGCATTATTTCAGTTTTTAGAAACGTGGATTGTGTTGATGTTATATTCTCCTTTGGAGTATGAAATGCATGTGAAATCGAAGTAAACATAATCTTAATGGGAAATAAAGCGATACTAAAACTTTTAGTGGGTAGCCTGTGCATGAGTACTTTTATGCTCCACTTAGTCGGCTTCAATGTTTGTACCAGAAAATACTTTCATGCACATAACACGATTGATTTGATGATGAAGATATAAAATAGGGTTAACAACACGAAATAAGCATAAATAGGAGATACACGAATTTAACGTGGTTCGGAAAGTTTTGCCTACATCCACGGACAAATCCCCGTAGGGAGAGATATTTTATTGATCGATTAAAATGATTTTATGATCCCTTTTAGAGTTTTCTAGTGTGTATTTACGTGTATCAAGGCCTCTCCCTTTAGGTTGAGATTTCCCTCTATTTATATAGTTGAATATATGGGTTAAACCCTAATTTCGAGATAAACTTCATATGCAGGTAACTTGGCCAGCAAGACATCTGGAATGTTCCAGAACTTTCTCCGCAGCGACTTGGGATCAACAAATAATCCAGAAACTTCTAGAACCTTCCTAGAGGATTCTGGAAATGGATCGGTGGAAACGGGCCAAACTGACATGGACCAGCAGATTGACTGTTGGGCCTCGACTTTGACCAGCGGGTCGACTTTTGTTGTTAGCTACATGTTGACTGCGGCTGTCGAGCTTTGACTGGCAGGACTTGCTCGCAGACTTGCTTGACTAGTTGACAAACATAATAGGATGGTAGTCTGGTTGGCAACATGGATGGCAGCATGTTTGGCAAACTTGATAGTAGACCGGCTTCCATCATGGCCGAAGTATTTACTAGAAGTATAAATGGATCGAACCGCGAGAAACGAATCCACAAGCCAAGTTGGGTGAGTCAAGTCGGACGCACTGGACTGGAGAAATAGGCTAGACAAAATGAACCGGCGGACTGGGTCGGGCGAACTTGGTCATGACCACTTGATATTGACTTTGACTATTGACCGATGATTGACTTTGACCATTGACCAGTGGTTGACTTTAACCATTGACCAGTGGTTGACTTTGACCATTGACCTACAGTTGACTTCATGGCAGACTTGCCAGTCTGGTGGACTGTGTCAGTTGGCAGGATGGCCTACTAGGATGAAAAATTAATGGTGGTCCAAGCAACATTCTGGCCCAATATGTGGCAATTTTATCATGGTACAAACAACCTCTTTATTATGAATTTGTATGTTAGTTGTTATAATTGATTCCTTACGACAATTGATCAACTCATATTTAATACTATTTACTACATTTATTTATTTTTGTTGATAGTCATTTATTATGTTTTGATACTAACCATTATCTACGAAGCAACTAATGTCTTGCAGAAAATTAGTCGGGATCAGCTGACAAGTTTTCTTAACAAGCTATTGCATTTTTGATAAGTTGAAACTGGTGTGGGCTTTTATGTGTATTACATATTTTTGTACTAGCTCTACAAGGTGTATTTTCGTGTACACGGGCATTTACTTTTTTTGTTGTCTGCTTCCTACATGTGGTGTATTTGGTTGTACACTGCTTATACGAGTGCAACACAAATGCCATTACATTCTTATATTGCTTGATTTCTTGCTTATTCATTTGTTATTGCCGATAGAATTTATTGCTTGTCTAGACATTCTCATTTACGCACTATGCGAAGAATTGAGCTTCCTTGCTATGCAAAAATAATTTTTGAGTCACCAAACACATCTTAGTATCAGTTGATAAAAAATTTAATTTTCTGATTGACGATTTCAAAACTGTTATCCCTCCCTTTGTATCTCTGGATCTGACACAATGATTTTACTGCATATTCTTTTTCTACCTGTATAGTATGACTATTGCAATTGTCTATAGTACTTACATCTTTCTGATAGTGCCATTTTCTTTTTAGCTTTTAATCATTGTTGAAGTTTCATTCAAATTGTCACGGTATGTAAGGTCTCTGAGTGTATGTAAATCTAAACATTCAGAAACGTTCAATGCAAAGATAAAAAATGCTCTGGGGAAATAAGAAGTTGTAATGGTGCAGAGAGAAAATGGACTAATGATGAGTGTGGTAGTTTTGTAGTTAAGAGGTTTGTTTTAATTGTTTGAGTTTTTAGGATCTGGTAATCAGAAGCCACTAGTGTAAGTAACTTACTTAATAGTTCGTACGTGAAGTTTTAAATGTTTACGAGTTTGATCAGTGTATTTTCTACTCATTCAACTATATAAAGTTATTAGTGTAGGGTACGTGAAAGAATTCGTGTGGCTACTACAATATTACATCAATCTCTGTCCATGCTAGTACTTCATGTGTCCACACTGTCCATTTTAGTTTCTATATAATCCCTACTTAGATGTTTACTTAAAGTTAACTTGTTAGTCCATGTTGGTATTACCTTTTCTCTAGCAATAGCTCAGCCTTCTGCGTAGAAACCAATAAACCACGGTGGCCGGCTGTTATATTCCTACTTCAGGTACTCTCCAAAATTTTAAGTTTAAGTACAACGCTGCAATTGGAAAATAGGAGAATTTGATGTCAGCTGGAATCATTGACCCTACAAAGGTAACGATAACGTACTGGTGCTTTGAGGGTTTACCATGCCTGAATTTTGACAAGTTGAAACCATACACCAGTTGGATTTTACCCTAGCATGTTCTGATTCTCATATCTAATTCTACGTACTATCAGGTTGTGAGATGCCTAGCTAATAAAGCTATTATTATTGGTGGATTTTGGAAGATAACTTTCATGACTTGAACAAAGGAGTTTGTGGGAATCATGTGATGACTTTTTTTGTGGCAAAAAGACCTAAGTTAGTATTACTCTGCTATCTTGAATACTATGTGATACTTTAAACACGTGTCTTACCAATTTATGCACATTTTGTAATTGAATTGATAACGTGCACACAATTGTACACATATTAGTCGTTAATGTGCACATAGTTGTACACCTGTTGATAGATGTGTATCTTCCTCTCTCCGGGAACTAGTGATCCTCAAGATGGATTGATGATGTAATTGTAATTTTGGAGGCGTTACCGATTTAAGGACGTATTCCTATAGAAGGAAAATAGATTCCTAAGAGGTTTGGGAAACCAAACCAAAGTAAGGAAGTATACCTAGATAAGGAAATACTTCCTAGACTAGGTAATATTTTTAGATAAGGAAATATACCTAGAAAGGGAATTATTCCTAGATAAGGAAATAAATTCCTAGAAAGGTTTGGAAAACCCTTAAAGTTATAAATAGATATGTTTAACTCATAGCTAAGGACATCTAGAGTGTGGTTTGTGATACAAACACACCTAGACTAGAGAGGAAAGTTTTTGAGACAAATCACCAAGAAAAAGCTTGTGAGGCAATACTAGATTATTGTAAAAGCAAGCTTAGCAAAACAATTTAAGGTTATTTACCTAGAGAGATTGTGAGCGTAACGAAGAAAGAATTGTAATAGTTATTTTGTTCATAATCTAAAGAAGATATTTTCTTCGAATCTGGTTTCTAGTGTGTTATGTGTTCTAGTTTACCTCTATTACTATTCTGAATTCCGCCTATATAATAATAGTCATCGAGGTACAGAGATTAATACGTATCACCTGTTGATCGTAATGTTCACACAATCAGTACACTTGTTGATAGTTAATATGCGTTAATGTGTGCATAATGTGAGACTGTTTCATTTTGAATGTGATTTCCTTCATTTTTACGATGTTGACTTGTTTTTGAATAAATGAAGTGTGCATAGTTGTATGCATGTTGATTATTAATGTGCACGTAGTTGTACACATGCTTATTATATTACTTACACTAGTATTATATATGTACTAAACTAGATTTTATGCCCGTGCTACGCATAGGGCATCTTTTATTTTAACCATGCACGGGCATCTTTTTTTTTAACCATATACTATGGGGCGTGAAGTGGCTTCGCCTCATCCCGTCGTGTATTTTTTATTTGGTGTCGCAGGGCTTCGCCTGCCCCGTCGTGTTGTATTTTTCATTGGGTATGGCTCGGCTCGGCCTTGCCCTGTCGTTTAGGATTTTTGATTTGGTGGTGCTTCATCTCATCCCATCGCGATGCTGATCCGGGTTGAGAACTCTCTACAATTGTGGCGTGGCTTCATTTCATCTCAAATACTAACCATTTTAGATCAACCCAATAAACATAGATGTAAGGTTTTATCCTAGTCAAATAACAATACCGTCTATGGGAGTTGAACCACACATCTACATGGATGAAAACCATGTGCTCTTCCATTTGAGCTAAGACATCAAGTACTGAATATAGAAGAAAAAGAATTTAAGTAAAATATTGTTATCTGAGCTAGTATTTGAGATGTAATGTTCAAAATGGCAAGCTATGATAGTTATATACAAATGCCTTGGAAATTCCTAAGCACGTATATGCGAACTCTAATATATATATGTACTAAACTAGATTTTATGCCCGTGCTACGCATCGGGCATCTTTTTTTTTAACCATGCACGGGCATCATTTTTTTAACCATATACTACGGGGTGTGATGTGGCTTCGCCTCATCCCGTCGTGCATTTTTGATTTGGTGTCGCGGGGCTTCGCCTTGCCCCGTCGTGTTGTATTTTTTATTGGTTATGGCTCGGCTCCGCTTTGCCCTGTCGTTTAGGATTTTTGATTTGGTGGTGTGGCGTGGCTTCATCTCATCCCATCGCGATGCTGATCCAGGTTGAGAACTCTCTACAATTGTGTCGTGGCTTCATTTCATCTCAAATACCAATTATTTTAGATCAACCCAATAAACATAGATGTAAGGTTTTATCCTAGTCAAATAACAATACCGTCTATGGGAGTTGAACCACACATCTACATGGATGAAAACCATGTGCTCTTCCATTTGAGCTAAGACAACAAGTACTAAATATAGAAGATAAAGAATTTAAGGAAAAGATTGTTATCTGAGCTAGTATTTGAGATGTAATGTTCAAAATGGCAAGCTATGATAGTTATAGACAAATGCTTGGCAATTCCTAAGCGCGTATATACCAACTCAAAATTATACCTCCAAAATAGACTTCCGCAGCCTGTTTAAAGAACTTGGTGCTACAACAGCAACAACAAAACAATGTCAAAAGAGGGTAATGTTATAAAGGCTAGAAAGAGTGACTATAAAATATATATATCTGTGTGTGTGTGTGTGTGTGTGTGTGTGTATTCACAAATCAGGAATATGTTGATCTGTATGTTATAAGTGGAGAGATACTGCAGTGATAATCAAGAGCTGTTGAAGGAGTAAAACGCCTTTGCTAACAATTTACCTACTCGAACTTTAGCTTGTGTAGTGAACGTAGTCTGTTGACAGTGGAACTCCATATGCATCAACACAACGACCATTCGGTAGGTTTAGTTCCAACTGAGATTTCCTCACAGTTCCAAGGAAATGTCCTCGACTTGATGCCAGTGCTACCTGGGAGCATAAACATTTATGCCCATCAGAAATCTTAAACAAAAAACTTGAAGACTACGGATCAGATAAAACTATGTCCGTCTTAGTTTGACATGGAGGGCATCCATTTAATAGTCTTAATTTCAACAAAAGAGGCAGGCACCCATAAGGAATACCCCCACCACTACACGCAAGACGATGGCTCCTATAGGCAAGGTCTAAAAACTGTTATTGCTTTTCCCAACGCAAACCACTTACTACGACTATTATAAGACCCAGTGTTTAACTAATCTCAAAATGAAAGCAAAGAGGATAATGAGGGAATGTGTGAACCTGGATGAATAGGAGCAGAGGCAATTGAAGATCAGTGTGCAAATTCATGGTAATTTTTTATTTATTTTTGCTTTTATCTCAATTTTGCCTCGTATATTGTTGCATATTTGTTACATCTTGAAGAATTGAATCCCAATAAAAGTTCGACTATTAGCTAAAGATGGTGGAATAAAACAACGACAAAAAGCAAATAGTACTCTAAGTTAATTCATTTAGCTCCTTACTAACAGGCAGGGGTCTTGCGCTCCCCATGTTCATTACCACATTTGCTGTTGCAGATGATTAAATTATCATGTAGCATCCACGCAATCTATTAACAGGAAAAAAGAAAAGAAAAAATTGAGAACCTTGCCCAAAGAGCAAGTTCGACGTCGCATCAAACAAAGATATACACACATTGAGCCTTCTTTAAGGAGCATTGTTGTAATTCCGTAGTCAGATTAGAGCACTTACAGAAGAAAAACGGGTGTCAAAGCAAGACATGAGTTTTTTTTTTTTTTGAAGGAAAAAATAGGAGGAAAAATTGAAGCAAGTCATACAAATAAAAAAAGTGAGCCAAGATATCGCAAGTTTTCATCTGAATACTTCAAGGACAAAAAATTATGCACCTGCACACCGTACACATACGGATACTAATGGTACAAATTTAATAATTTTCTTAGCCAAACTTAAAATAGTATTTGATCTGCATTTTCGGTTTGAACTTGTATGCAATCCGACTGGTCACCCCAATGGCCCATTAACTCTTCAACTACTTACACCTTGACAATGCAGCCTTTGCATCATTCGTAAGGGCATTCAAACCTTTCTAATTTTCTAATGTGCATGTTTTACATAACATGAACCATATAAAGAAGTAAGTGTTATAGCATTGCTCGGTCGAACTCGCATGCATTGCTATCTCAAGCATGTTTGTCAATGTTAGTGATCAAAACTATAAGTCTTGATTTCTAGCCTATTATAGCTAAAGGTCTCGGGCTAGGATATAAAGTGTAGTTGAGCTCAAGACTCCATGGCAATCATCGTACAAGACGAAGGACTACCCAAGGAACTGGTGGAACTTCATCGACTAAAAGGTATGTGGAGACTTGAACTTATCTGTCACTCAAAAGTCTATTTACTCTATCTCCTATTCTTGAGACAAAAGTCGTTTTGATATATAGACTTTCATTATACACATTTGCTATTTCGAGCTGAGTTTAACTCGCCTACCTATTTCTCGAAATATGTGTTGGCAAGCTTTCTCTTTAGCCAAATTCATCTTTACCTAGTGACGAATGTCATGTTATGTTTCAATCACTTTGAAAATTGCTCTGACGAAAAATGGTCTGTGAATAACGGCTATATAACGTCCTCTGAGAATGTTTCAAAGATTGAAATGAGAGTTTAGATTACATAACCATTGGTAGGATATAAGCATTATTGTGGAAACACATATATGTTTAAGTCCTTATTCCTTGAACCAAAGTTTGCGAACTCTGTTGATCAAGAGAAACGGAATGTGGCGTGAGCTAATTCCGCGAACTGGCGGAAGTTCTCGACCCGAGAATTTCTGCTGGAGTTTGTGAACTCCTTCGTGAGCTTAAGTCCGTGAACCCAGTCCGCGAACTTGAGTAGGTTATATCTAAAATCGGTTGTTCTTGAACTCATGTTTATATAAATTAAGGAATGCTTTTGCAAACCGTGGCTATAAAGTTCATGAACCGATTCGAGTGAATCAAACCGTTTTTGCTTCGATTGTGTCTTGTGTAGTTACATAAGATCTAAATAATTGAACAACTCTCTAACTAGTTTATTTGAGTCATTTGAACTTATGGTGAAGAAGAATATGGTTGATATGAAAGTGATCATATGGCTAACCATTTGGTTAACTATAGTTGAACCAACAAATGTTAATATTTGGGAACGGTTACGTAAACCCAAAATTGGACATTTCATTTGTGTGTAACAAGCTAAGTTTTCGATCCAACGGTTGAGAAATATTAGCTTGAATCTAATCAGGTTTTCATCTAACGATGAATATTGAATGCTTTGTTACCAAGCTAACATTGATTGCAAACCCTGATTTGAAATACTATATAAGGGAGAACTCTAGCAACTGGGAAACCTAATCCCCACACCTTACGTGTGATACTAGTTGAATAATCTAGAGTTGATTCTCCTTTAACCTTGGGTTTTCTTCTCTAAACCAGGTTAACAACTTAAAGACTTCATTGGGATTGTTAAGCCAGACCGATACTACTTTTCTTGTAGTTGTGTGATATGGTCTTCTTTGTTTCTATCGTCATTTGCAGTACAATTGGAATAATTGGCTTGAGATTTATATCTCCGATAGGCAAGATAGAAAAGAAATCACAAACACTTCGTATCATCGTTTGTGATTCCGCAATACCTTTTTCGCTGCGTCGATTAAGATTATTGTGAGATGATTGATAATACTAAGCTGTTCTTCAGGAATATAAGTCCGGGTTATCAATTGGTTCCTGTTCACCTTGATTTATCAAAAGACGGAACAAAAACTCGTAGGTATATTCGTGGGAGACGGATTTATCTATTATCATAGACTTTTCCGTGTGATACAAATTTGTTTATTAAAGTCTTCGACTTTGGGTCGTAGCAACTCTTAGTTTTACGATATTGTTCACATTTTTCTTGCTTCATTTTATTCGTGAGTAATTATTTTGATATTCAAATAGGTTTTGGGAAACAAAAGATTTTTTCTTAAGCATGTTATTCCAATTTATTAAGGGAATCAACATGAAAATAAAATAAAAAATACGAGTAAATAAAATTTTTTCCCTATTTATTGTTCCATACCATAATTTCAAACTTCAAAAAGAATATTTCATCTGGGACTCCATGATGTTTATGAATACTTTTGGAAATTATTGATAACTGTAGTGGGGCTATTTATTTATTTTTTGCAAAATGTGTTATAAAAATGAAGAACCTTGGATACACATGTGAGTTGAAAAAATAAAACTTATTATAGTAAATCAAAACATGAGATTGATAACATAATATTGTTGGGGTTCAACTCACATCTAGTGTTACTCAAGTAATTTGGAGTTTTAAAGAGCATAGTCATATTGATATTTGTATCTACATAAATTCAACTAAAAGAAAAATTAATTTGGAGTTTAAGAGCTTAGTCAAGTGATCGAAACAATGTGATAACGGGAAAAATGAGAGACTAACATAGCAAAGAAAATACCCTATATGTATCAAAGTTTGTTAATGTATTCAAATTAAAAAGTCATCAACTTAACACAAAAATATGTTAAATCAATACTTGCATAAACAAAACTTATGAATTTTATAATTATTAAATACCTTTAAAATCACTATTGTTCAATCTGGACTAGGTCCATCTAAGTGTTGGATTGGTTTTTCTTCATTATGCGAAATCCAAGTTTCCTCGGGATCTTAACTTAGATTTAATTGACGGAGAAACCTTGATACTAAATATGTAGTTTTTAGTGTTATTTATTATATAACGTGACATCCAAATGTTTTTTCTTCTTCTTAATTGGGCGCACTTATAACTTTTTCACGTCATGTATAAAGTTTAGATTTCCACATTATATTTTGTTATATAATTGAAATATCATCCCAAAAGTATTTTTTATCAGCCTTTTTTTGATCGTGTCAAAAACAACCAACTATACTTTTTACAATGTTACCCATCATGTAAAATTTTTATTATTTTTGATTCAAAAGAAAAAACTTGTTCAATCAATTAGAATATCCTATTGAAATAATTTTGTCCTTATTTGAGTTGTTGAGGGATATTTTTAATTGATTTGAGACTTGAACAAACCATAACCATAGATATTGGTCTTTGGTACCATCCAAGTTATCTCCTCTTGACTTGAGTATTCATTTTTAATTCATAATATTGAATAAAGACGGAGGATCCACACCCCTTTGATTTATCTTTGCCAAGGATATCAAAGTTATTTACGGGTTATGGGTTGAGTATATTTATCAAATCGAGAAAAACAAGATTGAGATATAAACTCTTTGATATACTTTTTATCTAAATTGTATATATCAAATCGAGAGATTGAGATATAAACTCTTTGATATACTTTTTATCTAAATTGAGTCTGATTGTCTAGTTGATTCTCTAGAAAGTATATTGGAGTTTGTCCGTACAGATTGCTAAGCGAAATATTGGGTGTGGTTGTTATACCCCCGCTTTTTCAATTGGTATCAGAGCAGGCAAACACCTTAAACCTAACAAGTTTGTGTTTTTTCGTTCCTTAAAAATTGTCCCATGGGAAATTTATTTAGAAAACTTGCTCTTGGCATCTGTAACGCACGCCAGAATTCCTTAAAGATTGCTCAAAGATTATTATGGTCAAAACCGCTGGTTTCTCATGATAGTCTCTCTTCATCTAAAAAGAAAGATTTAGATGATAAGTATCAATCTAAAGGAAAAAATAAAAAGAAGAAAAGATTAAGAAAACTTTCGTCACGCTCTATGATATGGACCCTCAATAGATTAACTCTTGATCTCTTTGAGGAGTAATATCATAATGGATCAATTGATAAAGATCTATTCAGAGTGTTCGAAGGCGTTTTTAAATTCTTAGAAAAACTTAAGTCTGTTAAGTCTGAGAATCATTCCGAAAAAGGTTCTGTACATGTTAAACCAAATAATACTGTGCAACCTAGGAATCTGAAGAATTTTCCTTCTAACCAGGTTCAACAATGGAAAGAAAGCTCTGAATGTCCTGATTATTATCATTATTTTGATTACACAACGGGGAATGTTCACACATATCAGCTAGAAATGTTGCATGAGAATTCCTCTGCGCATTATGCCTCTTGGTAACAAGCTTGACACTACCCCATTTGTATATATCTTGGAATGGGGCAAGAAATGGTTTGAATTGTGTACAGGTTTGTTATTCTCATTTAGAATACCAATTAAAGCTTTCTTCTGCATCCATTGTCTCTGACAAAGTGTGTTATCACGGGATGCATAACCTTTGATGTGCAAACGGTTAAGAAAAATCTCACTTTCCTTGTGTGGGTCGCGGTTCACATACGGGTCCAAGCCCATCTTTGGTCTTATAAAGAAGAAGTTTGCGCACTCTCTTCTTCATCACCCGTCCGCGTACGTGGACCTCTAGGGTTTTGTGTATTTCCTCCATTGAAGCCTCCTTGGAGAAATTGAAAGAAAGGGTGTTCAATTTTCACTCCAAGTAAGTAAATTCCTCTTGTTCCTTTCAATTTATTAGATCTCATGATGAATTCTAAGGGCTCAAAAAGAAGCTCCAAAAGCTCAAATACCTCTAGCTTGGATTTTCCTTGTGACCAAAATTCTCTTAGGATTAGGTTTGTGGATGATTCTTGTGCTAGAATTTTTGAAAATATTTCATCTAAAGATTTCATCCTTGAAAAGAAATTGGATCTATCTAGTGGGTATGAAGCGGATTTAGCTTGCTTTAAAAAATTCAAGCTTGGAAATATCTTTGATGGTCATGGTCAAGGTTTTGATTCTCTCACAAGAAATTTCTATGCCAACATTCATGATGTTGATCTTAATAAGATGGAATTCAAATCCATGATAAATAGAGAAAGATTTCTTGTTGGTAGAGAATTGATTTCAAAGATTAACAACATTTTATGGGGAACGTGCGTCGTTTCTAGACCAAGTGATGAACGTCCATCATGTGATGAAATCTCTCTTGGGCTTTGTGGCAAGAAGGTAGCTGGAATCAAGGAAAGTTTCCTACTAATTATCTTGGTATCCTATTGTTGGATTTTGGGAAACTTGGTATCCCCAATATTTGTCCCTCCACAATTGAGAATTCTTGGTGGAGTCATGAGTTTGCGGAATTAGTCTATTTCCTTGAATCGGGTATTCAAAGTCTCGATATTTGTGGTTTTATCATTTATCAAATGATTTTGATGACTTCACCCATCAAGATGTTAGGTTACCCTTGCTTGATTGGACAAATTTGCCATGATCGTGGTCTTGATTCGATTGGCAACTCTCTCGAGGTTCCCAAATCGGTTCGTCCATGTACCTTTAGACGCATAAGGGAGAATGTGTGCAAAAGACAAAGAGATGCTTCACTCAATGATTGTGACCCTACCACTTTGAGTCTTTTTCAAAAAATTCACAAGGGTGTGTGTAAAGTCGATTCAAGGGTGAAGTGTGTCCAAGAACAATTGTCTTTGATTGCAACGAAGTTTCCCGAACTCAAGGAAGAATTGAACACAATTCAAGCATCTTGGAGTATCTCTGATGAGGAAGAAGAAGATGAGTAATTTGTGTTCTTAGTTTGTCTAGTAAATATTCTATTTTTCTATTTTTGTTGGAAGAATAACTAGAGTGTGGAATAGCCATTATTGTGATTACACATAGCTATGTCCAACGTTTTCATCTTCATGTTTTTAGATTTATTGGTTTAAACTCTAAATTTGTTTGGAAGATGATTTTTGCAGTATTAATCTTTATGGTTTTATATGTTGCAATTGTTATGGGATATGTGTGTTTGCATCCGTGAACTATGATTGTCCCATATCTTGTCAAAAGTAAAGTCTTTCATAAGTCGATATTCATATGTTGATAAAGGAATGAATGGAATTTTGACAAATACAAAAGTTAAGACTATATTGTCAATTATTGACGCAAGATAGGTTAAAATCTTTTGTTTTCAAGGATTATGTCTATTGTTTGTCATTGTGCAAATGGTGATGGAAAATAGAATGAATCCTTGTGTATTCCGCAATAATTGATCTTCCCTGATCCATATTTTATGTATTACTGTGAGGCTCCGTAATGTGTCTTATGTTGAGCACTAAACAACCAAGTTGATTATTTTATGATAAGCTTTGTTGTTGTTCCGTAAGGTACTTTATGTCGAGAATTTTTGAACTAAATTAATCATCTTGTTTGGTTATTTAGTTATAACTTCATAAGTCTTCTTATGTTTGAGCGTTTTTGACTGGGTTGATTATTTTCATGATTAACTTAGTCATTGCTCCATAGATTCTCTTATGTCGAGTATGACCAATTAAATTGATTACTTTTGTGATTAGTTTGGTTGTGTATTTCGATTAGATTAATTATGGGTTCTCTTGTGATTAATCTAATTGAGTATTTTTGAGTCTCCATAAGTTCACTTGTGTTGAGCATTATTGATTAAATTAATCATGAACTTCTTATGGTTAATTTAATTGAGTATTTTGGATTCAAATTCATACTTGTATGTGATTTGTTATGTCCAAAGAAATCCTTCTTTTCTTTCGAAATTAAGGTCGCTCTTGTTGTTCTTTCGGGAATGACATATTATGGGGGAGAGTTCTTTTTGAACTTGTGCTTAATTGCCAAATCTTTGTGGGGAGTGCGGCTGTGGAATATTATAGGGGTTGTCTTGTATCTATAAACTCCTTGATGAATGCATTTAGCTTCGGATTTATGATTGCATCTAAATAAGATGATATGTGTTTCTTTCTTTTGGTCATGAAATGTCTCTTTCAGAAATTTCATTAGGATCCCGTTCTTATACCTTTGCCAATTTTATTGACAAAAAGGGGGAGAATTAATATGTAGTTCACACTACGAATACATATGGTTTTCGGATCATTATGTAAGGGGGAGTGGTTTCCATGTGAGATGGAGTATTGACAAAGTGGGAGTGATACATATCACCATAGTATTGTTGTTGAAGTTGTGATACAATTGGACTTTGACGCTGTGTAATAATACTATGACACTGTATAACAATGATTGAGAACTCTTGTTTTCTTGTTGTTATAGCTACGGATTTTCAACAACGATGATGCTAAACTTACAACCTTTGGGATCATTGGATTACTTGGAATTGACGAAGATTTCGAGTAATGTTGAGTTTAGGCATGTGGAATAGGAGCTACAAAAGTTAATTTATTTATTTTTTGTATTCCATATGTATTAATAGTTTTTTCACTAAAATTGACAAAGGTGGAGATTGTTAGAGCATTGCTCGGTCGAAATCGCATGCGTTGCTATCTCAAGCATGTTTGTCAATATTAGTGATCAAAACTATAAGTCTTGATTTCTAGCCTATTATAGCTAAAGGTCTCGGACTAGGATAGAAAGTGTAGTTGAGCTCAAGACTCCATGGAAATCATCATACATGGCGAAGGACTACTCAAGGAACTGGTGGAACTTCATCGACTAAAAGGTATGTGGAGACTTGAACTTATCTGTCACTCAAAAGTCTATTTACTCTATCTCCTATTCTTGAGACAAAAGTCGTTTTGATATATAGACTTTCATTATACACATTTGCTATTTCGAGCCGAGTTTAACTCGCCTATCTATTTCTCGAAATATGTGTTGGTAAGCTTTCGCTTTAGCCAAATTCATCTTTACCTAGTGACGAATGTCATGTTATGTTTCAATCACTTTGAAAATTGCTTTGACGAAAAATGGTCTGTGAATAATGGCTATATAACGTCCTCAGAGAATGTTTCAATGATTGAAATGAGAGTTTAGATTACATAACCATTGGTAGGATATAAGCATTGTTGTGGAAACACATATATGTATAAGTCCTTATTCCTTGAACCAAAGTTTGTGAACTTTATTGATCAAGAGAAACGGAATGTGGCGTGAGCCAAGTCCGTGAACTCAGTCCGCGAACTGGCGGAAGTTCTCAACCCGAGAATTTCTGCTGGAGTTTGTGAACTCCTTCCGTGAGCTTAAGTCCGCGAACCCAGTCTGCGAACTTGAGTAGGTTATATCTAAAATCGGTTGTTCTTGAAAACATGTTTGTATAAACTAAGGAATGCTTTTGCAAACCGTGGCTATAAAGTTCATAGACCAATTCGAGTGAATCAAACCGTTTTTGCTTCGATTGTATCTTGTGTAGTTACATAAGATCTAAGCAATTGAACAACTCTCTAACTAGTTCATTTGAGTCATTTGAACTAGTTATGGTGAAGAAGAATATGGTTGATATGAAAGTGATCATATGGCTAACCATTTGGTTAACTATTGTTGAACCAACAAATGTTAATGTTTGGGAACAGTTACATAAACCCAAAATTGGACATTTCAATTGTGTGTAACAAGCTAAGGTTTCGATCCAACGGTTGAGAAATATTAGCTTGAATCTAATCAGGTTTTCATCTAACGATGAATATTGAATGCTTTGTTACCAAGCTAACATTGATTGCAAACCCTGATTTGAAATACTATATAAGGGAGAACTCTAGCAACTGGTAAACCTAATCCCCACACCTTACGTGTGATACTAGTTGAATAATCTAGAGTTGATTCTCCTTTAACCTTGGGTTTTCTTCTCTAAACCAGGTTAACGACTTAAAGACTTCACTGGGTTTGTGAAGCCAGACCGATACTACTTTTCTTGTAGTTGTGTGATCTGATCTTGTTGTTTCTATCGTACAAGTACAATTGGAATAAATGACTTGAAATTTATATCTCTGATAGGCAAGATAGAAAAGAAATCACAAACAATTCGTCTCATCGTTTGTGATTCCGCAATACCTTTTTCGCTGCGTCGATTAAGATTATTGTGAGGTGATTGATAATACTAGGTTGTTCTTCGGAAATATAATAGGGTTATCAATTGGTTCCTGTTCACCTTGATTTATCAAAAGACGGAACAAAAACTCCTAGGTATATTCGTGGGAGACGGATTTATCTATTATCGTAGACTTTTATGTGTCATACAAATTTGTTTATTAAAGTCTTCGACTTTGGGTCGTAGAAACTCTTATTTGTGGGTGAGATCAGCTAAGGGAATCAAGTACGTAGCATCCTGCTGGGATCAGAGACGTAGGAGCATAACTGTACCTTGAATCAGTGTGAGGTTGGTTGGGGTTCAACTACAGTCCAGACTGAAGTTAGTTTGGAGTAGGCTAGTGTCTGTAGAGGCTTAATACAGTGTGTGTTCAATCTGGACTAGGTCCTGTGGTTTTTTTCGCATTTGCGGTTTCCTCGTTAACAAAATTATGGTGTCTGTGTTATTTCTTTTTCGCATTATATTTTTTTATATAATTTAAATATCACAGGTTGTGCGTTGTTCAATCAATTTGAATATCCGACCTTTTGGTTGTTGATTTAAATTGACTGAGACTTGGATATTGGTCCTTGGTACCATCCAAGTTACCTCTCCAGTATTTGATAAAGACTCGCAGATTTCTATTTGCTTGAGTATATATCAAATCGAGAGATTGAGATATAAACTCTTTGATATACTTTTTTATCTAGATTGAGTCTGACTGTCTAGTTGATTCTCTAGAAAGTATATTGGAGTTTGTCCATACAGATTGCTAAGCGAAATATTGGGTGTGGTTGTTGTACCCCCGCTTTTTCAGTAAGAATATTAATCTGCAATCTTGTAAAAACCTTATCTCAATGAATAAAAAAAAATGGTAGTACCTTATATCTGCCTCTGTTGTTTGTAAATCACTTGTCTATAGTTTGGTTTGCTATTATTATTGTTGTATCAGCTAGAGTCCTCCAAAAGTAATAAAATCCAGCGAATTGCATTCACTGCATTAATTATAGAATTTATGCTTCTCAAGCCACTATCTATGTTGACTTAGAATGCATGTCTAACTATCTGGTAGTTCAGACGTACGGTACTTGTTTAAGTACAATGTTCTAAAACAATGAAAAAGGTCAGTATTTTAATGTTATCACCTGCAGTTTACAGTCATTCATTTAGTTTTGTTGTTATACGAACTAAAGAAGGAGGCAGGGAGTGGTTCATAAACAACAGAACATGTAAAGCTACATTTCCCCTTTAAGCATTATTCCAAGGAGACAGGGGTGCCCATTTTAATGGACTGAGAACAAAAGAAAAGCAATGCATAACACTTGTCTCATTTTTTCTTTTATCTAATACTTAAAGGGAAAGATTATGGAAGAGAAGATTTTTGCGTAAAAAAAATTACACCAATGGTCTAGCCAAGCCATTTTTCCTACCAAGATATCTATGATAAAATGATCGAAGGAGATAAGCACAATGAGAAGACTACCTCTATTATTTTTTCCCTACTGGAAATTTCTTCTTATTTATTGATGTTAAAGCATAACCTTCTGCTAAGATGACTATAATCCATCAAAATCTAAACCAAAGCCAAAATCCAACAAAATAACAAAATCAAAGAAACAGGTAGTAAAACACGGTGCAATTATGTTTGCTATATAGTGTGCAAAAAAGGACTATAGGAAATAAAAATAGGATAAGAAAGGCCTTGACAACCACTACCAATATACAAACTCGATTCATGGACAACGCTAATGCTAAATTAGAGCAAAAACAAACATTAAAATCTCATTGATCAAGGCTGAATAAAATAAAATTAGATCTTAGTTACATAGAGTAAGATGGACTTGGCGGGCGGTTAGTGTGTCACAAAAAAACAACTCTATTTTAGTTTACATGCTCTTTTCAGCTTCTTCCGGCCTATACTTTTCCATGATTAAAACCACTACCAACTGTATTGGGGTTTTGTTTTCTTGTTCCATGACATCTATACTGAAACTCGTTGGATGAATACAACCAAAAAAAATTAAATAAATAAACCCTAACCAAAATCTAGCTCACTCAATTATAGTACCTCCCTTGAGCGCCAAATAGCCTAGCACCTATGTAAAGATGCAAAAAGAGAGCATGTACTGGTTTTACAACTGATACATTCCAGTAAATACATATATTTTGATGACAATTTACTCCACTAACCAATATCATTTTTGGACTATAAGCGAAATACTTGCAGTAAAATTTGCCGAAATTATAAATTTAATGGAGCTCATAAAAATGGAGAAAATAAATAAAGGTGTCAGACAAAAATATCACATCACACAGTTTGTTAAAAAGAGTAAGATCTTAAGGTATGATCCCAGACCATAAACTCCAATTAATGGTGTTGGAGATGTTAAGGTCTTATATATATGGTTTTCCCACTCAACGGTAACGGGTTGAAGGTAACGTAACAATGCACCATCTTATATTAAACCACCTGGTAGAGGAGAACTAACTGCTCTAGGTAGAAACAAACCATCACCAAGTGCAGCAAAAATTAAGACTTGCAAACATTAAATAAACCATTTATTAACAGGACAAAGTAATGCTGATCGTTCTTCTTACATTTCATATCTCTATTTGTCTTTCACCATAGCTCTGAATACACATGTACTACTGCTGATAGCACAGAACTGAAACCTTACAATTTTCATGCCCTTTTTAATTTAGACGTACATAAATTCTCAATGATTGTGGATATACCTGAATAGCGTAAAATGCAATCGCATTTATCAGAGAGTAGATCGTTCTCTCTGACTCTGACTAAATTCCTCCATCCAAAGTCTCATATCTGCTTTCGATGCCCACCTATATCATAATAGATCATTTCATGCCAGCTCTCTTTGTTCACCGTATACCGATGCTTTTCCCACCTCTCTAAAAGTCTCATATCTGCTTCAAATGAAGAAATAGTCACAACACCCCTTTATTACAAATTTTAACACATAGAATATACAAATTAGAGGCAAAAGCTGTTGCGTGTATTATGTTGAATAATACGAAATCACACCTATCGAAAATTCTTTGCTTTGATATTAAAAGGGAACGGATATAAAAATGATTCACCATGTGACCGCTTCCCAGCCTCTGCTAAAAAAGCAGCTAAGAATTTCATATCAAATGACGCCCCAATTGAGGGAACCTTTTTTATTCAAATTAAAAAGACTTTACTATTTTAAATCTAATTCACAAAAATTCAATCAAATTAGAGGAAATCAATGGTAAATCCTAATTAATAATATTTTTAAAATCAATAGTATTGTGGGTTCATCTGATAAGGAAATC
The DNA here is from genome assembly GCA_023531295.1 of Papaver armeniacum. NCBI lineage: Eukaryota > Viridiplantae > Streptophyta > Magnoliopsida > Ranunculales > Papaveraceae > Papaver > Papaver armeniacum. Next base: position 99,336 of record JAJJWW010018417.1, read on the forward strand.
ATATGGACCAATTCAATCAAATTTCGATCAATTATGTAACAAAAATAATAGGATTCAGACGTAATACCTGTTTGAGTCAGTAAATTGACAACTTCTCCACCAATTAGGTAATAAAAATAATACGTCTTTGAAACTCATTTCCTTAACCCTTATCTAATAGACGCAATACCTTGCTTCCTATTAGCTTGGTCTCGATAAGATTTTTTCTTATGTGAATCAACATTAATCTCTGCAACAAACAAAAAAACAAAAAAAAATTGTTTGTCCATTAGATAAGGGTTCTTAAAGATAAAATGTTGACACCCATAATTATTTCCGTGACAGCCATAATTATATGAAATTATTAAAAATGTATGCATGACGGGTTATGCATCAGGGGTATAATTGGAAACGCAACTTGGATATAACATATCTAAAAATCCGCGCCTTGGAATTTTATAAATTTTATATCGTTGGAAATCTTTTTAAGAGAGCTACGCAACGAGTACAAACAAGAATATCAAATTTTTGTTTTTCACGAAAAAATCGGAGGTGATCATCATTTTAGGCAAAATTTTCGAAAACTTGATACATAACTATTATGCAGCCACCAAAAAGATGCATAACACATTCTGCAGACGCATAACGAATTATGCAACCATTTTCTCCACTGCATAACAAATTTTGCATTTGGATAACAAAGTTATGCATCTATAACAAGTTATGTAACCATTGTTTTGGTTGATTTTAGTGCGTCCATAAAAATAAATTATGCATACTGCAGCATGCATCCCATATTTACGGATGCATATCAGGTTATGCATCTATTTTGTCAATGCTTAAAAGATTGTGCAACAATTTTCTCGATGCATAACGCATTATGCAATCATATTTTTGGATGTCCATTTTCACCACTGCATAGCATGTTATGTAGATATTATTGTAGGTGCATGACAAGTTATGCATCCTTATTTTTTAGAGAAGAAAAAAAATACATCTCTATTTTTTATTGGTTTCATTACTAAGAAAAAAGTAGTTGCATAACGTGTTATGCAACCGTTTTCTGGACTGCATAACAAGTTATGCAAAAAAAAAAAAAACAACAACTGCAGAGCGTGTTATGCAACCAATTTCGAGAATGCATAACAAGTTATGCAACAAATTTTGTAGATGCATAACCTGTTATGCATCACTATTCACACCTCCATTTTCGCAATCGCACACAATACATCCAACCAACACCGGTTGCACAATTTGCATCACCACCAATGAAAGATAACAAATTATGTATTTGGATAACAAAGTTATGCATCTATAACAAGTTATGTAACCATTGTTATCTTTCATCATCAAATCAATAACAACACATCAGTTCTCAACCAAATCCAAATTGGATTGATACCCAATTTCTGATTCTCGCTCATCTTCAATTCCATGTCCGGAAAATACCTATCCTTCTTGTCCTTCTTGAATTCACTCTAACAAATTTGAAAGCAACCACCGGGATCCCTTGTAACTCGAGCATTACATCAGAAGCTTCATTCCGCAACACCAACAACATCTCATCTTCCAATTGGCTGCTCTTGATTCACTGGAGTACAAACTCCACCAATGTAACCTATATCAGCTCAATAATGAGCTCAATTTCTCTTCCATTCCTGCACTGCAACAAGACCATCCCTGTTTCACTAAACCATCAACATCCGCAACTGCAGTTTCATCTATTCAACTCCGTTCACACTTTCCACCTGAATCTCAGAACTTCAACCACAGAAACGATTGCTGCTTCTCTTCTCTCTTATCTTGTTCAAAGTTTCAACCAACATCACCATCAAACCCATTTTTAACAATCTCTCAATCTACATAAGCTCAATCTCTGAAGCGTCACATCTATCTTCATCTAAATCCCACCACCAACAAAAACCCATTTCTCTATTCTGACGAAACCCTAACTCAATTTTCTTCTTCATCCCATCACATCAGCAGATGCCCTTTCTGATTCATCTTCATGGCTACAACCTCTTCTTCGACTCAACAACAGTAGGTTTATCATTGTCTTCAATCTCAAGTATCAGCAGTAGTAGAAACTATGCCCATATTCAATTTCTTCTTTTATTTCTTAACCACGAGCTCAAAACCATTCTTTGATTTCATTAATTACAACCCATATTGATTCAAATTGCACCTTGTCCAGACCTTATGAGATCTCGCCTCCAACCCTCGTACTCATGGTTTGACATAAAAATAGAATTTTACCTGACAAATAAACTCCATGAACCAGAAAGATTATAATTTATTCATTGATTAAAAGACAGAAACCATATTTACACTTAAGGGATACGGGGAAAATTAAAAAGCAGAATTTTTAGAAAATATTTTGGGAGTAATTTTTTTCCCCAAAAATGGGGGGGAGAATGGGTTTCTCAGTGGAAAAATCTGGGAGAATGGGTTTCACTGTAGTTTTCACAAATTTTTACTGGAACATGATACGATGGTATCTGAGTTGTAGAAATTAACGTTTAATCCCATATTAGTTGGGCTTTTTACTCTCTAGTCCAACCTCCTCAGGCCTGGTAAACGTTAGTCCAGAAAAAACCCCGTCTCGGACAGTTTGGTCCAAAATTTTATCGAGTTAGTCCAAACTCGTACCGATTCAAAAAAAAAAGTTAGTACCAAACTTACCCTTACGAGAGATTCAGAAATAAGAACGAGTTTTTTTTTATTTAGATCTCAGATTTAGCATTAGGTGAGATTGAGAGAGACGCAGAGAGTGATTTTGAGGCGATAACAAAATATTAGTGGAAATTCAAGGAAATAACGTTTTAGAGATTTCGTTGTTAAATCTTCTTCCGAATTGAAAAATCAAATTCAAATCGCCGGAGTAAAAAGAGATGAAATTAGAGCGCCGGAGATGTCAACATTTTTAGAAGTATCGAGAGATTATTATAATATTCAAGTAGAATTCTCCGATTCAGAAATCAACAGCAAATAAAAAACGCCTAATGACATTTTCTCGGAATCAGATCATTTCACGCATTTTTGTCAATATTCAAAGCAATTCTCCAAATTAAGCTCTGTTGTATCTCATTTTAAAGTCTCCTCACAAATCCACCAAGAGTTCACTGTAAGTTTCATTCTCGATTTCTTAATTACTTCATGTAGATATGTCTGATCTATACCAAATTATACTATTGTTCATGCTATTACTTCATATTTAATTATCGAGATAAATTTTTCTAGTCTGAATCTCTCTACTGTTTTTTTCCTTGGTTTGAATTAATTAATTGCTTTTCTTACCCTTGAGAATGAGTCTGTAGTAGACAAGTTTTGATTTAGTGGGGTATCTCTTAAACTACTAAATTGATTTAATATGCACTATAAAATCTCTTTAAATGGTTTGTATGGACTTAAGGTTAAACTAATAGTGCCTGTATAGTGCTCGTAGAAATGTTTTGACTACGGTTTTATAGAAATTGTATAGGTGAAAGAAATTGTGTATAGGTGAAAGAATTGGATGATGTCCATTTAGAAACATTTTATTCTTGTTTACGGCACAATAAATATCTTTGGATGAGTATGTATGAAAGTGATTTCACATGATCTAGTGAGCTGATATTGTATAGGCTAACTAAATAATTAGTCTCAGAATATTAATATGGAGCTAAGATTGTTGTGTTGTTTCCAATAATGTCATGATTCAATTTGGATCCTTGTTTCAACTGCCACTACTAACTAATTAGTGTCATGAATCTTATAAGAGTAAATGATCTTGAGTGTGATGGTTAGTAAGATGACTTTTAAAAGAATTCAACTCTAATGGGGGTTTGTGGATAGTAATGAGAGAACAGCTTGTGGTAGTAGAGTATATATGCGAATTTTAGAGCACATTGAGTTTAGATTAAGCTATATAAAATGGTTATTCTAGTTTTTCTGACTGAAAGCATCGTCAAATGTTAGGAATTGTGTGCGTATGTATTGTATTTGGTTTACTTAATTTTATTGGATGACGCGTATTTACAGTGTTTGGCATGTTTGTTTTATTTAGAGAGAGCCTTTAGCTGCTCTTGATTCTTATTGTTTCGCTCTTACATGATACTGTTATATATGCAGTTATAAAAGACAAGTTTGATGTGACCAAATATATGTGTTGATTGAAGGTCTCACATAAAGTTTGACTTTCAGCTATTTTTGTATTGAATTGTTAATGTGCACATAATTGTACACATGTTGATTCTTAATGTGTACATAATTGTACACATGTTGATTTTTCTCCAATCTTAGATTTCGATAAGTTGTTGAAACTCCCCTTTTTTTCCTACTCCTGTGACATGTTTCTTACTCCACTATTCACCCCTTCACCTTATATAAGTTCATATCTATACTCCATCATGATTAGGTTGCTGATATTTAGTTATCTGTCAATCTAATTGTCAACCGGCACGTGACCAGGGATGACGTTGAATTGAGATTCAAAATCTCGATTTGTTATTAAGATGTCATGTGTTTTATTTTGATATTGTTTTAATTTTTCCATTCTATTTGCATGTTGCACAGCTTGAACGATATGCCAGGAATAATGAAGTAGATGCCACCACTTCCAGTGAATATGAATGAAGATTTATCCAACTCCATACTCCCAAGGTCGTCCTTCTCCATGCATCAATAACAATAACCACAAGATATCAACTCTTCTCTCCTTGATTCTTTGGTTGGAGCTCTAGCTTTACCTTTATATGTGCTAATCATTGTGTTGGTGGTACTGACTTCAAAGCCATGGATTGATTTCTTTAGAAATATTGGTACGTACCCGCCTTTAGCAACCATGAATACTTCTATAACATTTTAGATTGATTCATTTTCTTTGGATTGTTCCTACATTTTTAGGTACTTTAAATTTTGAAATGAATTCCTTAGTTGATGCTAAGGTTTTAATGTCAACAGAGTTATACACACGTTGATTCTTAATGTGTACATAATTGTACACATGTTGTTTTTTATTTGTGTACATAGTTGTACACCTGTTGATCATTAATGTGCATATAAGTTTGATTATGGGATTATTTTTGTTTTGTTCGCTTGTAGGTCCTGATGATAATAAAGAGATTATTTAGGAGATATGAGAGGTGGAATCCAGTTCATCCAACTACTGGAGCATTTTGGGGCATGGGATTAAGGATTGGACGTGGTGTTGGTTAGGGTACTGGTTTTGGTCATGAGGTTATTGGTTATGTTGGTGCTGGCTGCGGTGTTGGGTTTAGTGTTCGTACAATTTATCTGGTGTTGGCATTTGTCTTCCTGCTATTTCCTTCTATTTCCTTCTTGAATCTCCATATGAAGGTACATTTCTCTTCTTCGGGTTACAACACTTAGCTAGCATTTAGTTTGTGAACAATAGCATCAAAATGTTCATATAGTGTCACTCTAAGCATGTCGAATCCAATGGACCAGTACAAAAATGTTTATGTTCATTGTTTCATGTAGTTAAAAGTGTAGTTAAAGTGTATACCGTTTGAATTAAAAGAAATAAGCCGTAAGGATGATATCTCGTTTATTAATTTACATTTTTTCTCCAATTTAGTCGTATTATGTATGTGCAATGTGAGATAATGCAAATTGATGTCACATGTTGATTCTAAATATATATAAGCATGTGAATGATGGTCATTGACTGAAGGCTCATTCAGAGTTGTCAACTATCTTCTACCAGAAATTACTTCTTCTTGCTTGGGGGTGATTTTTAACTGACTTTCAGCTCTTTTGATTTTGAATTGGTAATATGTACATAGTTGTACACATGTTAATTATTAATGTGTACATAATTGTACACATGTTGACTTTAATGTGCACATAGTTGTACACCTGTTGATTATTAATGTGCACATAGTTGTATGCCTGTTATTTGAAGTGCACATAGTTGATCATCAGTGTGGACATAGTTGTACACCTGTTAGTTGACGTGCACATATTTATTGTACACCTGTTGATCGTTAATTTTCAAATAGTTATACGCACTTTGATGGTTAATATGCACATAATTGTACACATGTTGATTGTTAATGTGCACATAATTGTACGCATGTTGATTGTTAGTGTGCACATAATTGTACACCTGTGATTGATTGTTTAAAAATGTTCCAAACAAATGTTTGTGCCCATTCTTTTGTTACACCGATTAATTTTCATCCTTCTAGGTTGAGTTTATCCAAATCAGGCTAATTCTTTGGTTTACAATTGTGAAACCTTAAGGAAAACATATCATATTGTTGTTTGCAGTGTTAGTATCTCAAGTTCTCAACCTTTTTATTTATCTCAATTGCAGGTGTAATGAAGGTCAAAGATGATAGAGATGAGTCCTCAACTTATGTTGCTACGCTTGTAGTTCAAGATGCTGCAACACGGTGCAAGGTAAAACTATGCCTATAAACATTTATCATTCGGCACCATGGATTTTCATTTGTTGGTTTACTTATTTTCTTTTTCATTTGTATCTCATTTGTTCGGAACCCCTCATTTTCTTTTCAATTGTTCCTTTGTCAGATGGGGATGTGCAAAAGATAGATAGCGTTAACGACGTTTTGGCACATTTGTTTAGAGCCCCTCGTGGATATATTACGTGTTATGTAGGGTTGTATGTTGGATTTACCAAATAAAATGTTTCTTATTTTCGATTCAAATGAGTTGTAAGTTTTTGGGGTTTTTCTGACCTCTTTTCTTACTGCTTATTTTGCTATGTAATTAAAGTTATTCATTAATACAATTTGGATTTATCAAAAAAAAAAATGTATGTTGGATTTTCTGGATTTTACAGCGGTATACATAGTTGTACACAATGTAAATTAAAATTCTAAAAAAATTAAAAATTATATAGTCATATGGGTACTCTTTTTGTAGATCTCGGAAAGAGCTATTCGAATATATAAAGTTTGTGAATTTTGGACGAGCGGCTTGAAAGATAAATTGTTTTTTAATTATTTATATATTATTTAAAATTGCTGACATCATCATGAGTCACTGTGGACTAAACTGTAAATATTTGGACTAAATTGTAAATAATAAAGATTATTAGTGTACTTTCCCATATTTTGGACTAATCTGTTCCTAGTTGACTCGGGCCGGACTAAACTGTACTTTTGGACTGATTTTTGGACTAAACCGTATTTTTCCCATCTGAGTTAGGTTTAGTTTTTGATGTACGTATTGTCTACATCCGACGGCGCCACTAACGTCCTGTTAAATATTTGGTGTAAACCCAGTGTAAGTTATCATTTATCTGTAAACACTCACGTAAGTGTGTTATACCCATGTTTTCACTAAACTATAAATATTTGGACTATTTTGTAAATCAAGAAGGTTATTGAGAACTTTCCATACTTCAAACAAATAAGGGACTAATTTAAAACTACCTAGTTGAACGGCTCAGGACTAACTAGTACATTGGACTAAATCGTATTTGTCCTGATACTCTCTCCGTCAGTGTTTATCTGTCCGCTTTGACTAAATCAAAATATTAAAGAGACTAAAGGAAATGTAATGACCACCCCTATTAAGGCTTAGTTTGGTAATGCCGCGGCTTTTGTAAAATTGCTTTTCTAATGTGTTGTGCTGTTTAAAAAAAGCAGTTTAGTGTTTGGTAAACTATATACTAAAACTTAAAGCTGATTGAAAAAATGATCAAATTGTGTTTGGTAAAATATAGATTCACTTATTATAGTTGTAACAATTGACAAATACAAACATAATCTTTTAATATAGTATTATTTTATTTTATGGGATTAAAACATACAGAACTAGTCATAAAAATCCAAGGTGACCAAACTTGTGGTACAAAAACCCCATTCAAATGTTGGGATCCATTAAAACTCCATCTTAAACAAAAGTAACACAACAACCCCAAATTTTTAAAAATGGATACAAAAACCCCAAATTTCAAAACTGGTTTCATCAAATTTTATGATGAAACCAAAATTGGTTTCATCAAAATTCTATGATGTTTCATCAAATTTTATGATGAAACCAAAATTGGTTTCATCAAATTCTTTGGGGTTTTTGTGTTACTTTTGTTTTTTGGGGTTTTTGTGTTACTTTTGTTTTGATGGGTTTTTTGTGGATGGATAATGACACCTTTGGGGTTATAACTCGCGGACCGTAAAACATAATTAGATGTTTATATATATTTTTAGTAACTAATTTTTATCATAGATATAATTTGGGATAAAAAAAACGTACTAAAATCAAATATTTATTTAATATTGGCTCTTCTTTATTTATTTATTTTAATTGAAATGGTATATTCTCTATATAATAACAGAGTTTTTTTAGAACGCTCTCATTCACCGGAGCTTGTGGTTAATTCTCGCTTTTGATTGATTCTGGCCTTACTAAACTTCTTAAAGGAAATATATTTGACGTGACCCAATAAAAAACTTGGAAAATATTTTATGGCTCCACGAATTTTCTTTGTTAATGGAAGGATTTTTCGTTGCCTAAAAGGCTAAAACAATTATTTCAAAATATATAATATTTCCAAAAATATATTAAATCAAAAATCAATCACACATTCACAATTTCATCGTAAAAATCAAAACATTGAATCATCGCAAAAATAATGTATAAAAAGAAATGTCCAATGTTCGGTTACAGTTTTCAGAATCATTCTTTTCCTAATTACAGCTTCATTCTATCAACTAAAGTTAAAGAATAAAATTGGTTGTGGGTACTAACCTTTGAATCCGACACTGTCTTTATTGCGATAAATTTTGTAGTGATCTTGTCCAAAATTAAAAAAAAATTACAGAATTGTTAGAATCTGAAACAAAAAATTGAAGCAAGAATTGAAAGCTAAAGTGAGCTAAATACAAAAGTTCAAGCAATAATAAAACAATAATAAAAAGCGTGCATACAATACAAAAGTTCAAGCAATAATAAAACAATAAACCTCATCTTCATATTTTCTTGATTTTTTCATACCATAATTAATAATAAAATAAGTCTAAAATAAAAACTAAATTAAATAAAATTGATATCTGATTTTATTATGTCTTCATATGTAATATATTTTTTATACAAAAATAATTGCAACTAATAATTAGGGTGATATGAGAACAACGTAACTATCCAAAATTACAAAAGTTTTTATAATCTTTTAGATGTTGTTTCCTAAACTAGAGATTTCTTTTCTATATCGAGATTTTCTTTTTCTGGAAATTCTGGGCTTGGGTCTCTATATAAAGCACTTGTACAAAGGTAACATCTTATTATTTTCATGTTTTTTTTTGTCCGGTCCGGGCTTGGATGCTCTCCTCTCTGTATAAAGCACTCGAGAAAATGTATCGTCTCACCATTTTTTTCTTCTTTCCGTTGGGGTTTTTCTTTTTCATCGGGATGGTGGTGTACCTCTTCTCACTGTATTGACGATAGATCAACGCATGCGATGCTTCCGTGTACTGATAAGGTGATAAATTTTCATGCACGGTTCTTTTTGTTTTTTAGGGTTGTGTTGTTGCTTTCCTTGTTGTGTTGTTGTTTTCCTTCTGTTTCCTGCAATTTAGAATTTTATTGACTAATATATTTTTTGCTATTTGCTTTACATATACCATTAAAATTATAATCAGTTAGCAATAATGACTACGGCAATCGGTGCTCATGAATACCGATATTTTTATTAATCTTACTATCAAGAATCCTATTCCCTCCGTTTCTGGAAAAGTGTTACTTTCACTTTTTCAATTTGGCCTATTTTTAGGCTAAAATGAAAAAGTGAAAATATAATTTTGCAGAAACGGAGGTAGTATCAACTAATCTTGGTATATTTATTTTTTACGTGTGTTCTTTGATTTTGACCATTTTATTTTACTTTTTGGTGTAGAGCTACAAAATCAGAAAATTATGGAATGGCTTTTGATGAACTCGTGATATTTGTTCCCCCATTTGAGTGATGACCTAGGTAAATCTTATACCTCAACAGTTTTGTTAATATCAAAAAAAAAAAAAAATCAACAGTTTTGTTAATGCCTTTGTACTCAGTAACTTCTTTAGCTTTGATGTTGTGTTATGATTTTGAGCGCCTGCATACTTCCTCTTTATTTGTTAACTTTTCTTTTTCATCCATTTTGCGATTTTTCCTTCGGAATATTGGTCAAACGCCAGAATGAAATGCACAACTGCATCCATTCTTGAATGTGTGATTAGTTTAAATTCATATCGGGAACAAGTGAGGTTGAGGTGCTTGATCTTAATTTGGTTTTGGAGGACATATATTATGTCATGTATCTTATGTTTTCGTTGGAATTGTAGGCACACATAAGTTAGAGGACTATGATGGACTTTCCACCACTGAAAGAGCTCCAACTTGTTTGGTATAAGTTGATGCTCCGATGTCAAAAAAAAAGCCATAGTGGTGTCTACACGAAGCGTTCCAAACACTAAACAAAACCACTTGGTTACTCATTACATATCTGAAGAAATATTGATGGTGGATTTTTGAAAAAGGCTAAAATCGTAACCTTACATATTCCTGATCCAGTTGTCATACAAATATTAAGATTCATGTCTCTCTTTTAAGCATGAAGACTCATGCCATGATGATCTCTGACTGAGTGTACTGCCTCTCAGAACATCCCTAAGAACCTCTGATCGAGCGTATTGCCGCTCAGAGCATACATATGCAGTCTCTCAACTGAGACCACGACATAATTCATTAACTGAGCAATTTCAGTAATCACTTTTGTATAAAATCGAAATGATTGGAAGGTACCTAGATGTATTAATCACTAGTATAGATAGAGGTGTAAATTGGGCTGTGCCAGCACGAGCACAACCGGCAAGACAAAGACGCTAAAATTTGAGCCCAAATTTGACCCGAAGACGTGACTTAGCTCAAGCACGGCACAACACGTTAGTTAAATGGGACGTCTTGGTTTGACTAATTGGCATCAGCAGCACGACAAAGACGCTGCACGGATAAGCACGTGGCTTGACCCAGCACGTTAAGAGAGCACGTCATAACATGTACAAATACACCATATAACAAGGCATAATACATCACATTTTTTGTATATTTCATAAAAGAGTCACTATTCTAGCCAGTTTTTAACATTTCATATTGACTTATTTATAACAACACATATAATACCTTAATATTTGGAAAATATATTTCAATATCGTTGTTATAATGTCGTCACCTATATTTAACTAGAACATTAATTTACATGACAATAATCCAATTTTATATTTGATGGGCTATTTCTTTTTATTGAATAAACTTGTTAATTTTACTTGAAATAATTTCAATTGATATGTTGTCTAATTAAATTCTTGTGATAATGTCCGACTTAATGTATACATTAAGTGATTTCAAATTGTTTATAACACGTGTGCGGCACGACCGCGACCACGACACACGACGTTTATTCGTGTGTTGTGCCGTGGACTATCTTGTGCCTAGCTTTTGGTGGTAAAGCACAGCCACGGACAACACGTTTAAATCGTTGGCCTAAAGACAACACGGCACATGGCACGTGAAGCCACGCGACTTCGTGTCTTGAAATTTGTCTTGGTCGCACTTACGTTTACACCTCTAAGTATAGAGCAATAACATCTCCAGGATGTCGCAATATTCCCTGACTTTACAGAATAAACATTCAAATCGGGTATTACGCTTCAACTGGCTCATACCTTGATCTTCGAATAATTATAATGCTCTTAGCTTACCTGCCAGTATAGAGCCATCAATCAATTAATTAATTATTTCTAGTCGCAAGATTCATCAATTGAATTCGTAGAATATATTCTACGTTCTTCATAATATTTCATTACTTCAATTCATGGTTCTTCCCAGCAGAATTCCATGAGTTAGTAATAAATATTCAACGTATGGGCATCTGAGCTACCACCGAGTAAGACCCAAGAAAATGGTCCAAGTGTACTCAGCAATAATGCACTAACGAGCACCTGAATGCACGAACGTGCATTCAAAAATACGAAGGAATGAGGAAACCTATGTAAAAGGGAAGAAAATAATTATAATAAAATATTAATTGAGGCGTCTAAGGGGACCAGACCCACAGGCCGACCGGTCATGCCGCCATGGCCGGTTCCACGCCTTTTCTTTTATTTTATCATATTTTATTATTTTTCCTTGATCTCATGAAAATCCCTTTATTTTAGCAAATTCCTTCATTTTAGCAAAATTCCTTAGTTTCATGATATTTCCTTCACATCATGGAAATAATATAAAATTAGGAAAGGTGTCGCGGGACCGGGCCTATTAGCCAGCCGACCATGCCCTAACAGTGGCCGGCCCCACACCTTGTAATTCCTTATTTTATTATTATTATTTCCTTCATCTCATGAAAACTCCTTAGTTTCAACAAACTCCTCAGTTTCATGAGATTTCTTCCGCATCATGGAAATAATATAAAATTAGAAAAGGTGTCGCGGGACAGGGCTTACTAGCGGGCCGTCCATGCCCTAGCCGTGGCCGGTCCCACACCTTGTAATTCCTTATTTTATTATTATTATTTCCTTCATCTCATGAAAACTCCTTAGTTTCAACAAACTCCTTAGTTTCATGAGATTTCCTCCGCATCATGGAAATAACTAGGGTATCACCCAGGCCTTCGGCCTGGGCTCAACCTCTTGTGCGCCTTCGGCGCGATAGACTCAGTGATTTGGTCGCACTTTCGGCATGTGCATATCCTTTTGGCTGGTGGGATATTCTTAACTATGCGAATACAAATTTTCACCAAATATTAAAATAAGAAAATATTTTAGGTTTCTAATTAAAAAGACACCAAAAACTACATGTATTTGTAAAATATTAAAAAAGTAAAAACGTTGTTACTACAATAAAACACTTCAGGACATACCACATTTTTTGAGTTATTTTCATTTCAGCCAATATGGTTAATCCAAGGAAGTTGCTAATCTTGGGTATATGGGATCCCGGTTAAAGGTCTTTTCCAATGTGATACTTAACCCAAAAATATCAAGACCTTTCAGTGTTGCTTTTGTTCCACTTGACGAATCTAGCACTATCGGTACCAACTTCACGGTAGGTCCCTGTCTTAGTAGTTTTTCATGCACATTTGTTTTAACAGCCGAGATTTTGAAGTTTTGTTCTTTGAAGTTAATTAACAACTTTTTGAATACATGAACAATAATGGGTCTTGTTAACTTGTATACCCGTATACATGTTAAGGTTCATTAAAACAACAATTTTTTGCATTGGAAACAAGAATTGTTTGTTTTATTGCATTGAAAATAGTAATTCTTTGCATTGAGAACAAAAATTGTTGTTTTTAGTGTAAGAAAAACCAATTTCTAGTAGAATAAGACAAAAACACACAATTTTTAAAGAATAAAATAATTCTTAAAATGTTCGAAAAACAAAATAACTGTACACAAACCGAGACTACAAACAAATAATTATGGATGCTTTCAAAGTGAGTAGTAAAGAGTATTACTGGTCAGGTTTCATTAAAGGATTATGCAAAGATAAATGAGTTTAGACCAAATTTGTTACTGTAATTGGCTAAATTTATTAGTACAACTCATAAAATAAAATAAAATGAGACAGTGAGAATCAATTAACAAGACAACCCCTAAAATCTTAAACATGCTTTAACTTTAACAATCCATTATTACAATAATTTGTAAACTTCTTTTGCAAATTTGTTGAATACCACTAATGATCCTCTTTAACCGGAAACTGATTTCTTTCAGAAACAAATGGACAGTCTGGTATATTTGAAGACGTTGTAATCCTTGGGATGCATACACAGCTTCCTCTCAGATCTCCTGATATGATCTCATCCTCGATAATTGTTTCTCTTAAATGAGTAACATTTAGTTGTGTTCCTTTGCAAAGGCCAATTCGCCGATCCAAATTTCAAAGTACTCCCGATTCTCAGTTGTAACTCATGGTTTGGGATTCCTTCAAATTGTAGTCTGTTCAGAAAAGCCGCAGGATATATACCTTCCTGATCATGGGTGGATCCTCCTATTTGGGTAACCCTGTCAGAACTCAAAAATATTTTTTCATGTTCGATAACTAATATCGAAGAAAGATGAAAAAAAAGTTGATGAAATGTGGTTAAGAACGACTGGTCTCTTGTTATTATTTGTTACTGAAGAATGTGGGCTTTGATCTATTAAAGTGGTTTACTAAGTCAATCTTTTAAAAGATGAGCATTAGCCGGGTACAGATGTCATGCTCTTTGCTTACTGTAAAAAAATATAATGTGCAACCGGGTATAAGTAGTCAAATAACTGTTTGATTATGTTTATAACAACAATGTCAGCCACTGTACACCGTAAGAAAGAAAGACGTTTTCATATTTCCCAACATTGGAAAGGATTATTGGGTTCCTAAGCTTATCATGGCATACGGTCACTCTTTGAATTTCCATGGTTTTATTTGTCACCATTTTAAGTTATCTATCAGCCGGTTTGGAATGAACTTCATTCAAGTATAGTTTATTGCCAAAAATTGCATCTGTGTTAGGTTATAGAACACCCAGTTACCCACTCTCTCTTAAAGTTCGATTTTATTTTTGTGCATAGATTTTCCCATCTTATGGTTTGACACACCAGACTGCCAGATTGATTTAAAACCATATTGAATTTACTTTAATGATCAGTCTTCATTTCCAAAGATCACAGGGATCATGTGCACCGTTCGGAGGCTTTTCATAGATTATTTTATACTTTGGAGGCTTTCCACATATGGTCCCAGTCGGAACTTCATGCTCCATTTTCATGGTGGCCATAAGTGGGGTAGCTTTGCATAGTAATGGCATAAACATTTTGGTGATGTCAGTAACTTAATTTTCACAATACGTTATAAACAGCTAAAACCACAATGACAACATTGGCTATTCAAATCTCAAATTCAAATCACAACAGTTAAAGAAACTTGAGAAAAAACAACCAAAAACAGTAAAAAGCTAAAAAGATTATTAAAATCCACTGCAGGGACAATTATTGAAAGCAAGATGTATAGTGAGAGAAAATAGATTAGTAACAGTATGATCTGAAAGAAAGTTACATGTAGTAGAATTACATGTTGTTTACATTTTGCAACAATTAAATTAAGTATGATCCAAACAATTACATTAAGCACTTGATAAGAAAAATTACATACACTTACTGCTACAAATTACGTTAACACAAAATTGGTTAAAAAGACCAAAATCAAAATTTCCTGGGTGAAAAGGACAGTTAGATTTAGATACTATTTAAATGAACAAAAATTTAAAAATAGGCGGGGACAAACAGGTTTCATCCTGTCCATTTTCAAATATTTTTCTTATTTTTATTTTACACGGGATGCATCCAGGTTTCATCCTTGCTATTTTTTAAGTTTTTTTAGGATGAATCCAGGTTTCATCCTTGCTATTTTTTTGTGTCCATTTCACCCATAAAATTTTTTTACTTAAATCCATTTGAGCGAGTGTTTTAAATTTTTTTGAACAAATGACCCATTTTCCGTTACATTAAGCACTTGATAAACAATTACATATGGATACCAACTTTCATGTGCTCATCTATTCCAATCTCCAACACCATCTTTAAGTGCTCATGTCTTTGGTACATGTAGCTGTGCATATATTTTGCGGAAACTAATTAAATACATCTTCGAGCCATGAAAGTAAATGTTAAAAAAAAAAAAAAACCGAAAAACTTTCCAAAGTCAGTACTAACGAAAGCGGTGCCGATCCCCTGTCCCCCGCTCCCCTATCCCCTCATGTCCCACCCATTAAAATTCGACACGTGTTCCAAAAATATTAACCAAATTAATTCCGCTATGTTCTTACAAAACGGAACTGTTATCTATAATTAGGGAAAGTATCCTGGTTTTATTTTATTTTTCTCTAATCTTGTCTATTGATTATGATTTTTATCAAAATTGAGAAAAGGTATGAAAAGATATCTGAAGCTTATCAATTTTTAAGATATGGCAATATTACCGACAATAGGAATAGGGTAGTGATCCTTACACGGCCATTTCTTTCTCTATGTCTTTCAACACTTTGAACTTGAGCAGTCTTGATCCATAGAATTGTTATTGCATATTGAACGATGTTCTTATTATCACCACTAAAGTCCCTTTTTTTTTTTTATGCAATACCATCATTACAGTCCCTAACCAAGTCTATTGTACTAATATTACTTGTTTCTTCCTCCATGATACGATCGATAGTTGTATAAATTTGAAAACTCTATTAAGGATCTAATTACAGTCATTGTAATCAAAGTCCTAATCAAAATGTTATTTTGGGAGTCTGATTAAAGGTTGAACTCTATCTAATTTGATGATTTTTTTTTTCTCTCTTTATAAACCTTAAGAGTCTCCATCATTTTATGATAACCAAAGAAAAAATTGATCAAATCAAAATCTGTATAAAAATCTAAAGCTCAGGAAGACGATGGACACCGCTGCTTCCATGTTAACGGCGTTAACTAGGTGGTTGTATGCTTGACACGTGGTCCATTGTGATTGGTGAGACATGAGGGGATAGGGGAGCTGGGGACAGGGGATCCGCATTCTAACGAAAGGCAATTCAATGTTACCGTCAAATTCAAACCACTGTGCCAACACTGTAACCAAAAAAATCAATAAAGAAAACTAACATTGTTTACTTCAATGTCCAAAAAATGTTTCAGATAAAAAACGATGAAAGAAACAAATAACAAAAATATATAATCCACGACCGTCAGAGGCAACAACAAAAAATAAACACAAAATTGGTTAAAAAGACTAAAATCAATAATTCTTGGGTGAAAAAGACATTTAGATTTTGATACTGTTTAAATGGACAAAAATATAAAAATAAGCGGGGATGTAACTTTTCTTATTTTTAATGTTTCATTCTACCCATTTTCAAATTCTTTTTCTTATTTTTAATTTACATCCAGGATGCATTTGAAGTTTTTCATCCTCGCTATTTTTAAGTTTAAGAAAATAATTTTTGTGGATGAATCCATTTGAATAGATTTCATCCCTTTCCCTATTTTTTGAAACAAAATGTCCATTTCACCCATAATAATTTTTACTCGTCCATTTGAACCATGTTTTAAATTTTTTTGGACAAATGACCCATTTTTCGAAAAGTAAAAACATTGGTAAATGAAACAGCAACATATGATTTGGAAAGGTAGCAACAGTAAAAACCCACACCCATAAAACAACGATCAAAATATAAGAAAGGAAAATAATTTTTGTGTGTAACAAAATTACTACGATGAAGTCAACCCATTTGAATAGATATTCATTCCCTTTCCCTTTTCATTAGTGTACTCATGAAACAAAATAACTAAAAAAATTGGATGTCTTCGTTGCAGATCATTAAAAAAAAATGCATGTCCTCGCACTATTTTGACCATGAAATCCTGCAATTCAAAAGACCTTAAATTCATTAGTATCTCAGAAATTGTTGTTGCGATCTTTAATTGACAAAACAGACTAAGAAACTTAATCTGCGAACAAATATCACATGAAGAAAGAGAGCTTTTAAGAAGTATCCATCTTCACGTCCCAACACCACAATCCCATGCCAAGATTCTTGATAGCTCACAATGAATCAAATTTAAAAGAAGGTAGTAATCAAATCACTGCGGAATTGAAAGAAATTATCAGTCACCGCACCAAGAGGATGCAAGCAATCTTTGAAACACGTTTGTGTTGCAGTTGCTGATCGGGCATGATTTCTAATCTGATAGACATCTTGTCGAACAACTGCGAGCGGTCATGGCTTTCGTATATGCAATTGTGCAAATACTTTGTTGCCGTAATTTCATTGCGGTGCGTGTCGGATACATTCTTAAACGTCATTTGGGTTCCTTGACACCTAAATACAGTTATGGATATATTTTACGGCACCTAAATACATATCCACGTCTTCAAACACACACACAATACCAAAATAGTTAAATTTACTAAAAGGTTAGACAATCAAATCTTGTTCTTCCTAAGTCTCTGATTTCTCTCTGAACACCGGTGGTATTGTCTGCTGAACAAAGGATAACAGTTTAACACATCAATTCATTCATGTTCCTTAACATTGTGCAAACACCCAAAAAAACAATCAACAAAACCTTGGTCATGTTTTGAGTTTCTCCTTCTTTGTAGCCCTTTCGTTGCAGTTTCCTATTTGTGGTTAGGAAACTCATATAAGTAACGTAAACCGAAGCAGCAGCAACCAAAACATGAATAACGAAAAGAAAAGAAAAAACAAATAGTTCTCCCATGATCAATGGAAAAAGGCAGAAAAAAGGGATCGGGGAGAGAAACAATAGCAGTACCAAGTCAAATGAGATTGAGAAAAAATATCTAGGATTTGAATGTATCTCTAATCATCAGAGGTTTGTGATCCTGCTAAATAAATAACATTAGCTTGATTTGCTTTAATGTATATTCAACAACCAAATCGAGAGAATTTTACCTTTGCCGACTAAGTTTCTTGCCGAAAACATACATGAAATTGAATCCTCAAAACACACAGAAAAGGCATATGATTTCACTTAAAATCTGGTGTTTGTAATTGAACAAATGAGTATTTGCAAGACAAACGATGAGAAACAAAATTAAAATCAACGTAAAAAAGATTGAATTAGGTCGTGTTTGGTATCCTGGATATCCCAACCTAGGTTGGGTTATCCAGTAAAAAACTGTTAAAATGTGTTTGTCTCACTGCAATTCCAATCCTGGATAAGGATTACTAAACCTTCCTTGATTTTAGGAAGCT